>JACN01013638.1:0-24317 GCA_000787155.1 Scartelaos histophorus | reverse complement strand
AATAATAATAATAATTTATTTTTTATTTATATTTTTTATATTAAGGTATTGAAATCAGTATTAAGTAGCAAGTCTCTTTCCATAATAAAGTGATATTAGTGGTATATTTCTGCATTAGGCACATTTTTTTATATTTATCTTGTGTACTATTTCCTTGCTCTACTGGGAAATTTGTGGTTATTTTTTGGCTATATGGTAAGATTAAACAGTGGAAAGTTGAATTAATAACTTCCATGACTCATTACTGATGCAAAGATGCAAACTAAGTACTAAAGTGTTTCATTCTGCGTTTTATTTATTACAGCAGAATGAAACACTTTAGTACTTAGTGTTTTAAGCAGCATTTAGAATAGTTTTAGTGTTTTAAGTCTGCTGTGGCATAAATTAGTTACAGTATTATTGTTTATTGTCTATATTTACTTAAATAATATATATATCACATTTGAAATTTGTTATCGTGACAAGCCTACATTACATCACATTTATATATACACAGCAGGATAATAAAAGAACTACAAAATAAACATTATGATGCAAATTTAAGCATTAACTTAAGAAAAATGAGAATCACACTTGCTGGTGCTAAGTCCATAAATCCAGGTTGCAGCAGGTACACAGCTGTGCTCGCGGTCACTGGTGCAGAGTGTCTGTTTTGTCTTTCTCTCAGATCCAAAGGTTTTCTTCACAGCCAGAGGCCAGCGGCACCACATTCCTGATTTCCAAGGCTCTGTTGGGCTGATGAGTCATCTCCCAGCCTTATTACAGGAGCAGCTCAGCCTCGCGCCGCTCCAATCTGCGCACACCTCATAATGGAACAAGAGGCCTATGCACAAGACACAGAAAGGCCACAAATTGATTGCAAACAGTCCTTGAGGATCAAATAGAGATATAATGATTTTAATGTTGAAATATGAAACAAATGTGTTCATCTTTGATTCACACCAGGAATTTCAGAGGCCAGGTCAATGAAAGGAATTCACATCCCTACAGGCACATAATGACAGAAATCTCACAGCCAATGCACCAATATTAAGTTGAGTGTCTCCATTGTTTTTTGCATTTGATCCATCTTTAAACCAACCTCCTTATCTACTGTAACCACAACTCACCCCTTTAACCTGTGTTTAAATCAGGAATACCAAGCTGGATGTTATGGTTGTGCATATTTTACACTGAAACTGCGAGTATTTTCAAACTAGCCAAGAGAATAATGAAACATGATATGAGAATCAAACCCAGAACATCCTATGTGAGACTAAATTTAAGGTACAGCATTTTATTATATCATTTTTTGTTGTAAACTTTGTCACTGCCATGCAAACTGGAATATTAAAAATCTACACAGACTCAGATGGCTAATAATCAAAATGTTATCTTATTCAATGATATTTTGTGATTTGCACAAAAATATGTCTCATCATAGCAACAACTTGCCAAACTGGCCAGTGCGATTTGAGCAAAGCCCTTCTCATGTGGTGCTCCAGTCGAACTCTTCAGACCAAACAAAAGTAGACGCACTTTTAATGATGTCCTCTTCTCTGGGCTCTGCTGGATGCCAACACTTCACTACCACACTTATTATTTTAAGGCCGTGTGTTCATCTGCTTGTTTTGTCCTCCTGCCCTCTAGTGGACAGCTATCAGATAATGCACTTTTCAATGTAAGGCTCCAGTGTGCAAGCATATAATTGTACACACATTAATGTTCACTGTTTGGGAGACATTTTGGACGCCTAGTTAAGTTTGCCTTGTTAAAATGTTAAAGTTAAGTGAAAGTTATGGCAATTTTTGTTGAAACAATCAATAGGATTATTACAATGATGTTTCATAGCTGTTGTTAATAGTTCATCGGCGTTAACAGAGTAATGTAACCAATCCACTATGTCGATTAAACTCTGATATCTCCCTTTTTCTTCATGATTAAACAGTGCAGGCTTGAGTTTAATGGCAAGGCTGGCGATGAGTCAGCCAAGCTGCAGTTAGGGAGGGACACAGCAAAACGCAGCAAATAGAGACAGTGAAAGAATAGCATTAAGGATTTGTGATATCCTCAAAAGAAAGATTTTACCTTAGATGACCAGCAACCTTTGGAAATGAAATGATGTTCTTCATAATCCTAAACTGACAAATACATGCATTCACTCAGAAACAGAGGTGGCATGTGAGGGAGTACAGCCAAATATGGATCATTCAAAATAATATTTAAGTTTACATCTGAATCAAAAAAGATGTAATGATCCAAATTAATATTTGTTGTAGTGCTGCAAAATGGCCACCAAGTTATCCCTGGGCTATGGGTTAGTTTGCATCACAATAATGGTGGTGTAAGAAGTATAAAAGAGTTATCAGCAGTACAGCAAATATAGATGTATACACATACCTATAATACATATGTAAAAGCACAAAACTCACTCTTGTGAGCTATAAGCCATGTTATAATGCTGTTACCTCATCAAAAACATACTTGAAGTTGTGTTTTGTTCATCCACACTCACGTTTAATGCTTTATTATTAGTCTGTCTACATCTCCAAAGCACAAAATTGTCTGTTCCACCATGTGATGTCATGAAGTGGTCATTTTCAAGTTAACAGCTACATTTTTACTTTTATTTCAGAAGAGTTTGATCATTCCAAGGCTGAAATGATCCGGATGATTCTAGTGAAGGCGTATAGGTGTATTGCATTTAAAAACACAGTGGAGCACTTTCTGTATCACCACATGACATCACAAGGTGGAACAGAGTGTTTTATGTGTGAGAGAAGAACCCCTTTGTGATGAGGAAGCAACATTACAACAGAGATTAGAAAACAGCGTAATCTAGAACCTTTAAAAAATGTACTTTATAGGCAGGGTTGTCTATTCATAAATGATCTACATGTTGTTTTTGTATATATTACTCTAAATGTTAATCCCACCTTGATTTAACAGCTCCCTGAATGTGCCTCATCAAAGTAGAGCTGCTTTGGACAGTAAGGCATTTCCATTCATAACACTGCAGCTCTTCCCCCCTGTAAAAATGCAAAATATGTCTCAATAAATGTTGTTGATAAAAGGTATATTTGTTGCTGGTATATCTGAGGAAAGAGAGACATTCTTCATCAGTGAGTCATGAAATAGGTTTATAAAGTTATTCGAAGAAGATTCAATATTATAATCTTGAATGTCACAGCACATTGTCATGAACTAATACGGTCGTGCACATCATCTGTCTAGACCCAGTGATTCATGTCTTCTTTGTGTTGAAAATTAGATTTATCAAAAACAAAACCAGCATCTGTCTGAATGAGTGATGAGATCTTATCATCAGAGTTCATTGCCGTTAACCCTGTTATTTCCTTTTATCAATGATGCACCATTGTAGGGCTGTTTTCATTTGTATTAAGGGTTTATTGACGATATATTGACAGGAGATGGAGGGCAGATTGAATTTGGCGTTTGAGTTTGACCACAGGACTTGAACCCCCTATATCAGACATATTACTTTGTTAATTTTTTAATTCTTTGATGTGTCTTGAGAGTGAAATTATGTCTCAAATGGAGGATTATTTCAGTTGTGATAAGATGTGAGAGTGTTAAACAGGGAGCTTAATAAGGTACAGTATATTGTGTGTTGATGTGAGCCCTGCATGAATGAGGGGAGCGTCTCTGGTCAAGTGGGCAGTGCAGATAAGACCAGAGCAGACCAGGCCTGAGGTGTCACAACCAGCTGTCAGAAATCACTGGGTTAAGGGGCAGGTGTGACTTTTAAACAGCACTTTTTCAATTTAAAACTACAACAAAATAGTGGTGTGTGGTGTAGTAGTTTGACGTACACTTTAAGCTAAGTTTCACAGAGTTTTATGTTGTTAAATGTGGAGCTTGTGTCTGCTGATTTGTGGTAAAATATACTGTAAATGTAGGTCATAGATCACTTTAAGGCCCTATATTATGCAAAATTGACTCTTGTGAGATTTAAGCCCGGTTATAATGTTAAATTCTCAAAACCATACGCCGGGTTGTGTTCTGTTTCATTCCCATACGCTTGAGTAATCTTGCATTATTAGTCTGTCTACATTTCCAAAGTTCAAAATGCTCTGTTCCACCTTGTGATGTCATGAAACAGCTCTCACATTTTGTTTAGTAGAGATCAGAAATGTCAGGACAAAAATGATCCAAATGATTCTAGTGCAGGTATATGGAATTTAAAAACACAGTGGAGCACTACATGACATCACAGAGTGGAACAAAGTGTTTTCTGTTATAGGGGAAAAATAACACTATAACTTGCCATAAGTTTCATCCATATATTTCTTGTTTTCCTCGTTTGAACCCTGAAAATATATATTAAAGTATATCTATTATTATCTATAACACTTAGACCCACCTTTTTATGCATTTGTGAGTGAATATGAGGCAAACAGAACCCACATGTACCACTGTGTACCTACACCATTTTAAACAGCTCAAAGCCAGTGTTTGGCTGCTCGCTGCTCATTTTGAAGGTTGCTCTGCTCCTCTCTGTGCCTCTTGGAGCTCACAACTCCTTTATTAACAGCGTCTCATCAAACACACAAATGCCTGCAGGTCTGTGGGAAAGCCTGGCCTAACAAAGCACCACAGAGACGCAGTGACGCAGTGCTCCAGCCTCTGATGTCTCTCATGGAGGACATGGGCTGAGAAATTATTAATTAGTTTAGCTCAGAAGCAGCGCACTGGAGATACTGTCGGCTATACTTAGAGCTTAAACTTCACAGAGAAACAACATGCTGCACGTGTCCTTGGCTTTCTGTTAAGTGGCAATCAGACAGGTTTTTATATAACTGTATTCCATGAAAATGTATTTGTTTGTGTGGGACCACTGTATAATAACTATACTTTTATTAGGCTTAATAGAACATGAACAAAGGCTCAATTCATAATGAGCAGATGGTTCATAAAGTTAGCTGATTCAGGATTAGTAACTATTTAAAGGTGCACTATGAAATGTTTTTTGCACCTCCTGCTTGTCTCCATGGAGATGTTACTGCTTTGCCTGATCTGAATGATGTACAATATTCTGCTATAGAGAGTGAGAGAGAGAGCAGGCAGCCATATTCTGCTATAGAGAGTGAGAGAGAGCAGGTAGTGTCTCCAGACCAGAAGTTACTAATCAGATCTGTGGAAAAGTGACCCTGCTCACAGTAAGAATGCACATATGAGTAAACTGTTGTTGTGCCATTGGGAACACACTTCAGCCACATTTCTTCCCATTTTGAAGTACTCAGGAGAATGAAATTATGTTTGTCAGAGCTGAACAACCAACGGTAATGATCCCATAGAGTGCATGTGTTAAGAAGGTCCATAAACATGCACATGCACTGACTTGAACTACAGGTCTTTGTTCTATCTTAAATATTTTTTTTTCTAGCATATCGTATTTTAATTTCCCCTCATTTCATCTCATAAGGAACTTTATTTGTAAAATGTATATGAATTAAGGTGATCCATGGCTATAGGCATCTTTAGGAAAAGTACAAGAAAAAGAAGAAAGCCACAGTATGTAACTTTTTAGCCAAACCAAATATGTTTCATCCACTGACTGATCAACACTTGCTTATTTTAGGTTCACTACATAAGTTTGTTTTGACTAGTTTAGACCAGTCAAAGTTTGTTTAGACTCTTTCCGTGCAAGATATTTCTGACTATTTGTTCTCCGTACATTTCCGTTTCCTTTTTTTTTTTTGACTTTCCTTGAAATGACAAGTCAAATCTACGCTAAAACACAAAGACATCTCAGATCGTGCATGGTTTGATTTGTTCTATTGTTGTGACCATTGTTGCGTTATGAAAGAAACGGGAGACCTTTGAATGACATCACTCAAACAAACAAGCACATTATTTGTACAATAACAACACTTCAGCCCACAAAAAGATGTTCAAATAATGCAAATACACCTTTCTATTATACAGACATGAATGCCCAGAGCTGACTCAGTCCATAATGTCTCTATCAGATCAAGCTGCAATGACACATGCTTAGAAATAAATGCAAATGAAGCCAGACTGGAAGCTTCGGCACCAGCGTAAATGCTATTATACAGTAACCGGTGAGCTATTAGCGGATGAATAATATCTAATTACGCACTTCAAACACATTTAATGCTCTTGATTAAACCCAATTGAATTAGGCCTGGCCCTTTATTGCCTCTTGCTTGTCACCAGACGCCCAACATTGGTGTACGCTCCACATACAGATCGCAGTCTAACGATACATAGTAGCATGATTGTCTACACGTTTTCAGAGGGTGTGGTGACTCATATTGCGTTTGATATAGGGACTGAAATAGCAAGCAAATGGATGAGAATACTGAGCCTACCCTTGAGACTAAGAAAAAGGTAGAAAAAGAACGAATGAAAGAAGTGACAGAAGGAGAAGAGAGGAGAGTATGAAGGTGTGCGTTGTATAAGCCATCGGTGAGTCACTCGCTCTGTTTGAATCTTGACAACGAATAGAAAATTGTTTGTTTTCTCTCGCTAGGGAGTGGGTTAACTCTGCAAGGACAAAAAAGGAAGTAGGCCGATTTGGGAAACAAACAAGGATTGTTTTATGTAACACATGTCAGGGTCGACGTGCTGTGACATTACGCACAAAATGAACTCACACTAGGTCAGGAGTCATAATGAAAATACTACTCCAACAACAATAGAGTAAGCAGCCTATATTCACTTCCAATGCCATCGGTAACAATTGCATGATCTTCCTCCATTTCTTTCATAAGAGTCTGAAGGCTTGGGGTCTTATTAGGGTGCATGTGTCGCCTCACAGCAAGAGGATTCTGGGTTAGAGTTAAATCTTTTACATCTTCTCCCTTTGAGCTCTCTTTTGGGTGCTCAGGTGAACCCCATCATAAAACATGCACATTAGACTAACCCTCCAGATAAGTTGCAAGATCTTCCTCCATTCCTTTCATAAGAGTCTGAAGGCTTGGGTCCTTATTAGGGTGAACATGTCGCCTCACAGCAAGAGGATTCTGGGTTAGAGGTAGATAATTTACATCTTCTTTGAGCTCTTTTGGGTGCTCAGGTGAACCCCATCATAAAACATGCATTTTAGACTAAACCTCCGGATAAGTTCTCAAGACCATGAACCATGATGTGGTTATGGGTAACCAGGCATTCAGGTTGTTGTAATAATTGCAAACCTGAAATACTCTACTAATACTTTTTCTGGTGCAGGGTTTGGCATCTGTCTCTGTGGAGATGCTATTGCTTGTTCCACTGAATGACATTAAAAGTATCAATCCTGCAAATTCAGTTACAAGTGTTTAACTGGGGGAAAATAGCTCCACAGATCTGACTTGCAACTTGACCTTGACTTTCCTACCAAACTCAAATGTGCAGACATATTCACCTACACAAGTGTCATGCCCCCCACCAGAAAAGTTACATAGTGCACCTTTAAATAGCATCTTTCAGACAAATGAATGAAACATTTGAAACATGAAACATTTCCACTTTCTGACTGCCAGTGTAGCACTTAGTCGACACTTTTCAGTCACTTCCCAAAATTAAACCAGCAGGACCTTCTCCGTGCTCTGTCTATGGGAGAAGCTGTTGCACAATGAGACACAGATATGACTGTCTATCAGCAGGGCTCAGATTGAGAGGGTGAGAATCAATCTGACAGGGAGCTTTGAGGGATGTTCATGTATGCACCGTGTCGGCAGCTTTCCATTATCAGTCTGATAGTTGTACAGAGAAAGTCTTTGGTACTGTGAAGGTGCTCAGAGGTGCAAAGTTTTCGAAAGAATACTGCTGACAACTGAACTGCAGGCATGAAATTAAATTCAAGTAAATAAATACAAGTTGATCAATAAACTAGGATGGCTTAGAAATATAAATATTAGATTAGATTATTTAGAAATATAAATGATATGTTGGATATTACTTATGGAGGTACATTATGTCGTTTTTTTAGATGGGAGGGGGGCTGTGTTGCTTCTACAGTGGAGGTCCGCTACTCCAGATGTTATTTCTTTGCTGGGAATGTTGCACAGTAGGGCATTAAACATACAGTATCACCCTTGCATTTATTCAATTACAGGTGTTTTATAGCTCATAACAAAACATAACAAAAAATGTGATTTCTTGCCATGGGCAGGCTTGCTTTTCTATAGATCTGAGCATTAACCTGCCTCCATTGTGATTACCAGTTTTATTACCACACTGGAATAATAAAGCCAAAACAGCAACATCTCCATGGAGACAGGCAGGTGACCGAGCCTCCACCAGAAAACGTATACTGTGCATCTTTAAACGTGTATGTGTTGCATTTAGTGCTGTCAGTCGATTAAAATATTTAATTGTGATTTATCTCATTAATGACATAGTTAACTTGTGATTAATTGCAAATTACTCACACATTCTTGTCCCTTCAATCATCAGTGTAATACTCTTATCAACATAGAAAAGTGGACTGACTTGCTTTGTGCAACTTTTTTTTTTATTGCAAACCATAACAATTGTCAGTGAAACAACTTTGCGTTCGATGTTCCGCTCTCATATTCCACTTTCATGAAGTGCTCTGCAACAGTGTCAGTGAAGTGCCTCTCTTCTGTCTTCATAACAGTCAAAGCGACTGAAGTTTCCACTGTGGGGTGAAATAATGTGCTGTGACCCCGAGGTAGTTCTCATTACTGAGTTACTGCTATAATCAGGGCGCACTCACACTAGGACTTTTGAACCATGCCGTGCTCAAGCATGATTGCCTTGGGTTCTATGGGCCACACTCACACCTGCACAACATAGAACTACTATAGATCCACACTGCACAACCGAACCAATGATGCTGTGACACGCCGCTCTTTGTTTACATGTTGTGCAGCAGAGCTAATCTTTTTTCAGCAGAGAAAATAAGTCCAACGGCAGAAATATCTATTAAACAGTGAGACCATTATGAGTCCTGGTGTGATACACGCTCCTCTGTGAGTTTATGGATATGATAACAGCACAGTGGGGTGATGACAGCCGGAGGACAGAGGCTGCAAAACTTCTGTCACTGTCCACAGTACTTCTTGAAGGTAACCGCGGATTCACTGTATGTTTTGGGGCAGACCTTATTTTGTGTTCGTACAAGTAACATCAGCGCACACACAGGGCTTGTATAGTGAAGTCGTGCATGTGCGTGTACTTCAGGTGCTGTGCTTTGGCCCACCTCATTCAACCCAGACTTCTTAGTTTCATAAAAATAATTTTGCTTCTGGTTTACAGCTGGATCTTGTAGTTTTTCTAGTATTATTAGCAGTGGCCACAGCTTATGAAAAAACTAGTTCACTTGGTCACAAAGAGCAATAATCTTACGATAAAAAATGAATGCTGTTAAACTTGTTTTGCATTAACTCGTTAAAGAACACAATATTTTTGACAGCATTACTTTCATTTACTATTTATTTGTGTTTTTATGGCTCAGAAATCCCTTGAAAAACATGCTTACATTCTTATTTTGAGTGGGCTTGCCTCTCCACAGATCTTACCTGTAACTTTGCCTGGTGACGTCCCTTACTTTATTCCATGGTGCCATATTGTGGAACATAGCAGTGAAGGCAATAGCATGTTCCCTTCACCACAAAAGGCACTCTGGGTCATATTTCATTTAGCTAAAGGGCAGTAGATTAAACTCTGTGTAATATTTTATTGCACTTTTTATATCAGCGCCCAAACAAAGCACATTCTGTTAATCTGACAGGAAGTCGTTTGTCACCAACAATAGTGAACAGTGTGCTGATGTTAGCTGTCTCTGCTACACGAAGAAGGCTGGAGGCAAATGCATTACAACGATCACTTATCCTGACGACAACATCAGAGTGGGTCATACAAGTGCAGTGTGTAGACAGGCATTTTTCACCGTTTTAAAGCTCCTATATTACACAAAATAGACTCTTGGGAACTTTAGGTCATGTTATAACGCTGTAAACTCTTCAAACACATATCTGGAGATGTGTTTTGTTTCATTCACACATGTTTGAGTGATGTAGTGGTTGTTTTCAAGTTAAGAGCGCTTTTTACTTTTGTTTAGTAGAGACTATAAATTACAGGGCTGAAATCATCCAAATGATTCTGGCGATGGTGTATGGAGTTTACAGACACAATGAAGCACTTCCTGTATTACCACATCACAAGTTGGAACAGTGGGACAGTCTAACAGATTAGAAAAGCATATTACAGGCTCTTTAAAGAGTGATATCAAGTCACCATTCAAGAAAAATAACATCAAATGTGTTTGAATCTTACTATATCTTTCATTAAAAGCTTTATTATTTTTATATTCAATCAAAGACTTTAAAGAACAAAAGTAAAGAACAGTATGTCTCCTGAGGCTGGTAAGCGCTGCCTCACCTTTTATTATGGGAACTGTTCACTTTAGTAGTATTAGTTTCCACTCAGAGTCAGAACAATGTGACCTTAATCATTTAAATATAAAAATCATAAAATACAGTGGATTACAACGGCTCTATGCACATTCAGCAGAGTGAGTAGTACCTGTGAGTCATGTCTTGTTCATAAAACCCAAATGAATGGTTTCTTTCTAACTCCATCACAAAGACAAAGATGAATACAGTTCAAGTGAAGACAGCAAGAACTAATTTATACAAGAACAAAATCGTTTTAAGGTTAACATTTTTATGTATTTGTCTCTCAGGAGAGAAATTTTCAGTTTAGTTGTAAATTACTGTACTGAAGTGAATTGCCATTATTGACAGATGTTAACAGCAATACCACAGAAAGTAGCTGGCAGAAGCTCACATTTCTAACCATATTAAAGAAATATCTAAAAGTTAAAGCGGCCAAATGATCCTGTGAGCTGTGTTGTCTGGGACTTCATGCTCCTGTGAGGGTCACCTATGGTAAACAGGTCCTAGTTGTTTAAAAGCCCTTTATAACAAACAAGGCCGGTTATGTCGCCCAGAGCCAGACCTGGGGTGGGTGCTCGATGATGATCGTCTAGGACCAGGCACAGCCTGAAGGAGCAACATGGGACCCACCACCTATGGGAGGGTCAGTAAAGTGGCAGGTGCAGGGCAGTCTGGGCAGCAGTAGAAGACAGGTGCTGCAATGAAAGAATCTCCGGACATGGAAACTGGCTCTGGGGACATGGAATGTCATGGCACTGGAGGAAAAGCAGCCTAAGCTGGAGCAGGAGGTTGACTGCTACTGACTAGAGATAGTCTGACTAGAGATAGTCTGCTTCAACTCCACACAGCTTTGGCTCTAGAACCCAACTCCTTGAGAGTGAAAGGACTGTCCACTCTTCTGCCTTCACGAGAAGAGGCAGGCAGTAGACGGGTGTGAGCCTGCTGCAGCTTGTGTGGTCACAGAGACAAAAACTTGCTGTTGGGAGGAGTTCGTGGAGGCCATGGAGGAGGATGAGTTGGTCTCAAATTAATTCTGGCAAACTGTCCTATGCTGCAGGAGGGAAAAGCAGCTTTACCATCACTGTTCGGGGCGGGGGATGCTGCTGGACGGTGCGAAAAAACTTTGAGCATCTCCTTCCACCTTCCGAGGAAGAAGCACAGACTGCGGATCTTGGGGTGGAATCATCCATCACCCTGGCTCAAGTCACTGATGTGGGCTGATGTGATCTGTCTCCGCTCTCTAAAGGCTCTGTAATATAGTGTGACGGTTGAGGACAGTACCTCTGGACTGGTAGACCAGGGTAGTGGTCCCTCTGTTTAAGAAGGGGGACTGAAGGGTGGGCTCGAACTACAGGGAAACTGCACTTCTCAGAGTCCTCGGTGAAGTCTATTCCACAGTAAAATCCTTACGGGCCAATAGACCCACGGATTCAGGAGAAGCAGTGTATTTTTCGTCCCAGTCGCAGAACACTGGACCAGGTCTACACTCTCCATCAGGTGCTTGAGGGCTCATGGGAGTTTATCTGTCCAGTCCACATGTGCTTTGTGGATGTGATGAAGTGAAAAAGATGTTGACTGTGTGCTCTTTTTCTACCACAGGATTCTGACCTGTCCTACAGCTCAAATTTAAATTACAGGGATTTTTGAATGTTGATTAAAAAGAGCTTCAACCTGATGTGAAAGGAGCTCAGTGGGAGCAGGTGGCAGGATGTACAATAGTTCACTATGGCTTGTGCTGAATACGCTCATAGACTCATGGTCTCATGGTCTCTATACCCTCTTTATGTGGTATTTTCACAGCCTACCTTCCCTTCAAAGGATTTAATGTTCAGCCCATTTAAAGGTCTTTTACTGAAAAATAGATAATATTGTGAATGTTGTTTTGGAAATGTGCTGAATTCCAATATCTGGATTATCTTTTCTGCAAAAAGCACATCAAATTAACAAAGTGTATGTTGTAAACTCCCAAATAAGATCATCACTCTACACTTTTTGCATTTTTTAATTTCACAGTTGTCTGATGGTTTACTTACAAGTCTGTCATCTATTCACTGCATATGGTGGAATTCGTTGTTGCTGTTTAGCTGCACCTCCAATGTCAGTAAGTCAGACCCTTAAAGCCCCCTGAAAACACAGCAGAGATGTCCCAAGGCTATGCACAGAATGACAAGTGCCTCATTTACCATGACATGCTTATTTCAATAGTTAATTTCACAACCGTCTTTCCTGGACTTCAAACTCTTCCTTGTCCCTGTCGCGTGTGGTCATTGGACAAAAGGCATTTTATTACAGCCTGGAAATGACTAATTCTGGGCAGAAGAAGATGATCATTGTGACCGCGGATTCTGCTATGAAGATATACAGTGGCATCTAGCGTTACGGTCACCCTATCCTTTCAGCACTAATAACTGTCCAAGCTCCAGTATTGAGCTGGACTCACGACTGGCCTTTTCCATTGAGTGTCAGGGCTGTGGAGGGGACAGCTGCTGCAGGCTCACACAAACACCACTGTGACTAATACCTCTCACAGTACTTCTACCTTCATCCCTGGATGTTTCTACTTCTGCAGTACATGCATCTGGGGAAAAATTAAAAAGAGTAGCATGACCTCCACAGAGAGAGGAGAGGTAGGTCCATAGGTCCATGTCAAACTACTAAGTCAAAAGATTATTAGATTGGGAAACTACAACTCAAGTCAGAGCAGCCTAAAAAAGTCTAGCTGTCTGGACATAATTTCTAATGAATTACAATGACTACAATTAATCATGTGTGAAATAAAACCTTCTAAATTATATAGTAAACCTAATGCATTATGTCACTGAACTGAGTGCTCCATAGTGTCTGTTACATGTTAATGCACTAACATGAAGAATTTGAACATTTTTTACCTTTTTAATTTGGACAGTAAACCTTTGTGATCAACCTGAAGTAGTGAATTTAAAAGTCTGTTACTGAGGACGTGGTACATGGTTCCCTCCACAGGGACTCACAGATCAAGAGTCTGCAGCACTGAGAAAGTCTAACCACTGTGGGGTACTGTTTCCCTTCTGAACATACATTCATTTGGCCAGGAAAAGTAATTTAATTACAAATTCTTGACAACTTCTACAAGTAAAATTAAATAGATTTGATAGTAAACATAGCCACACAAGGCCAATCAATGGAGCACAAAATATTCATAGACGTCATAGTTTTATATGGACTTCCTGGTATCTGGTATTTTTGGTATCTGGTATCTTAGTTTTTTACACACAAATGCCAGAATAATTCCTATACAAATCTCAAATCATATGTTGTTTATTTCTGGAATAAGTTGGAGTCTTCAGTGGGTACAGTGAAAAAACAAACAAATACAAAACAAAACATGGCCCCACATGCTGCTGCTCTTCATGCTCAGTGCAGTAATAACTAGGGCTGCGTACCTGTTTTGGTGTAATTAGTTTTATACCTTGTTTTATATTATACCTTGTTTTATATTACATGTTTCAACATCTATTTCTGTATGAATCAATCTGCACTGACAAAACAGAAAAACATTGCTTTATTCTCTTTAACAGTGGGGTAGAGGAGGCATTCTGTGTCCTTAGGCAGGACACTTCACCTAGTCTAGTATAAATGTGGTATATGTGCAGGACTGATCAGTGGGTGAGTTTCTGGTAGTGAAGTGAGTGCATTTGAGTTGTTCTCTATGTACTTGTGTGTTTGATCAGCTGATGCTTTGTAATGTGAAAGTGTGTGGAGAATGTTTCACTTTAGTCTATCAAACAAACTTGTTTTTTAAGCAGTAAGATTGTCAGTGTAGTTTAACTTCTGGGTGATGTCACAGAGGAAAAGCTTGTGTATAATGGGGGTCCTGTGGGCATGATGCTCCACTGACAACAGCTCCCCAAAGTCCTGCAGTGCTGCGCCCCCCTTATCAAGCCAAAACAACTCAATGGAGCTCCAAATAATAATTCATACTCATTATAGACTATGTTTCCTGTAATGCCTGCATACATACTATATATACAGGCCTGGTCTTCTGCCTAGAACTGACAGACAAACCAGCAAAACAATCTAACTGACCTGAAGGGGACAGAGGCAGCACTGTCTTCCCTGATTTTCACAAAAGATCCGTGATGAATGGGACGTAGGGGCCTGTGATGTCCGATACCCCACGTACCCCATCTTGAGTGGCGGTTTGTAATCTAACTCCTGCCTCCCTGGTCCCCATATGTGCTGCAGCTGCATTGTATAGTCCAGAAACGGAATGTGCATTATACCACACCCTGAGCACCTTGAGTCTGTCAGCCTGGCTGCTCTTTCACCTCTGCTCCACTGATCATTGCAGACGGTTGAGGTCTCAAACTGCCAGGTGCAATAAAGCTAAGTGTTAGTAATGTGTGAAGAGGAATTTAATTAGGATAAAATATCTAGAGCTCAAGTGATTGACAGAGATGTGGACTGACTAAATAATTTACATGTGTCAAAGTTTTTCACATGTCAAAACATCCTCACGAGTACAGAAAGATAATGAAAAGGAAAACATGCAAATGTTTAGAGGCATTTCTGCTAGAGGGGCAATCACCTTCTTGTTACTGCTTTGTGTGGTATGTTCCTCAGTATGGCATTAAG
Source organism: Scartelaos histophorus (assembly GCA_000787155.1). NCBI lineage: Eukaryota > Metazoa > Chordata > Actinopteri > Gobiiformes > Gobiidae > Scartelaos > Scartelaos histophorus. The sequence continues at coordinate 9,333 of JACN01013638.1, read as the reverse complement.
TTTATCTCTTTTTCATAGTGACATGTAGGTGACACCATCTGTTCAGGTTACAGATGAGATTTATGAGGTGAGCCTGCTCACAGTGTTTTTCAATTTATTTTTTAGCATTACGTTCAATAATGTCATACTATAAAAATGTTCCATACAAAGCAGAAGCATCTACATGGAGACAGGCAGGTGCTGACGACCCACCAGAAAGGTTACGTACAGCACCTTTCATTAAACATTGTATTACCTGTTGATTTTTGTTTGTTATTGCAGATGGCTGAAGACCATAAGTGAGTGAGTGAGTGAAGTAGCCAAAAATTATACTCAAATAAGAGTAAGAGTTTAGCTACAGCACAAAAGTGTCCCTCCCCTGTGTCCTGCAGCGTCACAGCAACATCCAAAATGATCCAGGTGAACATAGTAGGTAAGGCCTCACTTTCACTCTGCTCTGGTGTTGCAGTCGGTGATGAAACAGGATGTTGCCGCAAAGTATTTCCTCTGGAAGGTCTTCTGCTGCCACATTTGATCAAGAAGCAAAACACCACATATGATGTAAAAAGTCTGTAGTATCTCAAGGGTTCTAGCTCCTCAGTCTCTTGCAGGGTCTCTGTGAATACAGGAAAAACAAACCGTTTGTTTCACACATTTTCAACAGGTTCTTACTTTAATCTTCACACTGCACACTTTAGCTGGTGAAAATCCCATGATATAATGTTAAAAACTGAGCTCAAAAAACAGAAATTTACAAAAACTGCTTAATGTGTAGCCACAACAGCAGCCAATCACTCTAAGATGGGAATAATAATATTACTCAAGTAGCAGTAGAAGTACAAAAGTAGTGCTCCAAGAAAAGTAAAAAAGCATTTGGGAAAACAACGACTCAAGTAAGAGTAACATAGAGAGTAAATAATGAAACGTAACACCCGATTTCTAATTGTATTTAGACAAACAGAACATTAAACAGCGCAAAAAAGTAGTGCAAGAAACACAAATGCTCAAAGAATTTCATAAAGCTTTTGTCACAGTGGGAAGAGAAACCTCAACTTTTACTGAAGTAAGTGTACTGTTACTTAAAAATATTACTCAAGTAGGAGTGAAAGTGCGCTGCTAGAAGCCCTATAATCCCTTTGGTTCCTTCACTTCTCCAACATTCAGCAATATAATAATAATTTTTGCCAACCGATTTATCTATCTATGAAAAGATTTTAATTGTATAATAAAATGTATTATGATAGGCAATATTTTTATGATCAGAACTGTGACATAGGCCTGCTTGAACAAATACAAATAAACAAGATTGAGCCTAGATGTGATATTGCACAATAAATAATACTGTAATTATTAGGCTAATTATTGCCAGTTATCAAGGTCATTAACCAACACAAGACCTGGTTTGTCTTTGGTATGTGGACTTCATGAATATGACTGAAGAAGCCTGTGAAAAAATACAGAGGAATGTCAAATCAACTGGTTTTAACTGCAGAACTGTCACGCAGGTTAGACTTACATGGGTCAACCTGTTCATCAATCACATGCAGTCAGTAAAAGGTGTCCAATACACTCTAGTATAGAAAATAAAAGCACTAATTACAGGGTTTGACTGGATCAGATTATAAAGGCTTTTACAGTGTGGTTATAATTGTAAGTCGGATAAGCTTATTTATTTTCTATCCCAGTAGTACATTTGTCATGCAGGTGTCCCACAGTGTGTTGTACCTGCACAGTGCACAGTGCTTGCAGCAGCAGCAGGTTGCAGGGCCGATGCCGCACGTTGTCCGGTAGGGTGCACGCTCCTCATGTCAGGCGAGGAGGGGGCGAGAGGAGGAATGGCTGAAAGCTGACGGTGCTCTCCTCCCGTGTAGGACACAAACCAGGACGAAACCACTCCACGGTGTGATCACTACACACTCCGCGGTGCAGTACTTTAGCCTTTTAGCGCGTCGTTAGCAGCCACGGCTCCGCTCGGGCTAATTTGATGGGAAAGCGCAAAAGACGCAAGGTAGGCTCCTGTCGCAAGCGCTGCTACTTTATTTTTATGGACTAAAACGACACACGGGGCTGAGACATGTTTCAAAACGAGGTGAATGCATCGCAATTGGAAACACTGTTGACTTTTTAGCAAAGACCAAACGCTATTCGTGAGTATTTTGTGGATCTCGTGTGAAGTGTGCACGCGTTTTTATGAGTGTTTTGAAAAGCGGCGGCTAAAGGCTTCACCTCTCCATGCCTCTGCTCAAGTCTTGAAGGTAGCTTAAACCGCGCACAAAGGCCCCCTTATTTCACTGGCACCTGATCAACCGAGGGGGAAAATGCGTGTGGATCTGTTCTGGTTGTGTTTTTGGGGGGTTCTCCGGTTGGGGGCCACTGGTCAAGGACAGCCGACCACCGCCGTGTGCTCGCCCGTGTGCAGCTGCGATGAAGATGGGGGCGCCGACTGCTCCGGGAAAGGGCTGACCACGGTACCCACAGGACTCCGTGCGTTCACCTACTACCTGTAAGTACCCACAAATACACAAATACACTGATAAAAGCTATTTTAGTCTTTATGGTGTGTGTGTGTGTGTTGCCTGTGGACGCGGGAGGAAGGGTCATCGCGGGGTGAACTTTACGCACATGGCTCCAGTGTGTGGACCTGATGAAGATGTCAAGAAGCTGCTGCGTTTACTTAACTTTGAGACTCTACAACACACTATTACCGTGGGGTCGTGTGTTTTTTCCCTATTGAGTTACACTGAGTTAGTCCAATAACATTAAGCGTGGTCATTGTATAACCCCGGGCCACATGGGGCCAGTGCTCCTGCCCAAAGCGCCCAAAGAGGAAATTAGGATTAAAATGCTGAATGATAAATACAACTGCATACTCTTCTTAATGAGGTGGATCACTTTTATTCAATGTACATGCAGCAATTACAGCAACAACTTGAATCTACCTGGAAAGTTGGTCACTTTTCTCATGACAGTAACAAGTTAACAAGCCTCTAACTGAGCATGTAATTGTTAACTTTGACTCTGAGGACACTGGCTGATCATGGGAAAGTGTGCCTAGTAACACGTGTACTATATGTTTCAAAAGTTAAGCAATCCAACATATATGACCTATTTATAAGATTTACATTTTGAACCATTTTTAAAAGATTGTAGCCGACTCTATGCACCGAAGGGCCTCATAAATTACTTATAGCCTACATTCCTATAAAAAAATGACGTGACATGCAAGTTTAGAGATGTGCACAGGTAAGATTAGGTTGGTTTATGGCGTTTTATCTTATTGCAGTCCTGCTTTCACCTTCTTTTTATGTTATTTACGCTTTTTCATTAACGCAATTTTGAATTAGAATAGAAATAATTGAATTCAGAATGACAAAAGCACATTTATTTTACATCCATGTGCTTTTTGAATGTCGGTTTTCCACTTTTTACGTACTTACTTATCGCCAGGTCACAAAAAAGTAAAAACTGACTCACAATTGTCTCCTATAGTTTATACTTTTGGTTTGGAATGACAGTACTTCTGCACTAAACACTGCTTTTTTCCCAGTTTATTAGTTGTGACAAGTTTGTACATACCTGTCTCTTACTAATAGCAACAGCACAAGCTTATTATAAATCACGTGATTGCTCCAAAGCGTTTAAAAATCAAGAATCCAACTTTTTTTTTTGCCCTTGCCATTACAAAGGGCTTTTTCATCCCAACTTGAATCATACAAACAATATACAGTCAGTGTGTGTGTAAAGTTGGCACATGTTGCAGTACAGGAGTGGTAAAGAGTTGATGATTTCCCTATGAAGAAACTATTCAGGTGGATTTCACAACTCTCAGGTTAATCATAAACCACATATGCCAGTCACCACACAGTGAGTTAATAGCTGAAATATATGAGAGCTATTGTAATTACTGTTTCTCTGACAGTGAGAGCAAACAAATAAGTGAGACCATAAGTTTACTAAAGGGCAAGTCTAAGTGCACTATTCAAATGCATTGTGAGGTCAGCTTTTGAAAGGAGTGTGAGCTTATTTTTTGGGGTTATATTAGATTGTGGTTTATTTTTACTGACTTAATAATGGGATCTTTGTTCACACATGCGCCACATCAAAGCCGGGACTAAACCAGGACTAGAACAGGGCCAAAACCGAGTCTACACCAGGACTAAACAATGAAAAAACAGGATCAAACTGCTGCAAGTGTGAACCCAGCCTTTGTGAGGGTAAAACATGGAAGAACATTGACATAGTTTTTATAGAAATGCATAAAATATAAGGAAATTGTTGGTAAAACTACATTTTTCATGCAAATCCAAATGAAACTGAATCAAAATACAAGGCAAAATTCAATGTTTGTTGCTTCAAATCTCCTGTTCTTTTCCTCTGTCATAACTTTATCACTCGTACAGATTAAAACGTGAGAAATGTTCAATGCATTCTGAAAACATTTCCCGCTAAGTAAAATAAAGAAAAAAAAGTTTTGAAAAGTGTGTTTGGTTTGCTGTCCCTCCTTATTATGTGTTATTAGAGACCTCTATTGTTAATAAAGTGTTAGGTAATGTAAACAGAGGAAGTAGATGTACTTTGTCACGACACGCCAAGCCAAGCCAAACTGCTCACGCAATCTTCTACCCAGAAACTGAATCAATACATTATGGGCACTGTGACATTTTCACTTAAGCAATGTTTTTACAGAGTGATAACGTGTACCCCTCTCTGCCACTTTCTGGAAAACAATGTGTTGCTTTTTCTAGATTGCGCTATCATGTTCTGTGCTCGAGTGTCCAAAGACTGTAGCAGGTCCTATATTGCACAAAATTGATTCTTGTGAGCTTTAATGCATGTTGTAATGCTGTTTTCTCTTCAAAAACGTAGCTGGAGTTTGGTTTTGTTTCATTTGCATATGTTCAAAATGCTCAAAATGCTCAAAATGCACCTCGTGATGTTACATAGTGGTACTTTTCAACTTAACTTGATAGAAATGGGAAAAATCTGAGCTGAAATCCTCATTATCAGATTTCATTTAAGGTGTATGACGTTTAAAAACACAAGGGAGCATTTCCTGTATTACCACATGACATCACAAAGTGGAATATTTTCTGTTTGAGAGAAGAACTGAGCAGAAATATGCAGATTTTGTGTGAAAAACGTGTGTGAATGAAACAAAACTCCAGCTTTTGATGAGGAAATTGCAGTATAATATAGATAAATAACGCAATATGTGCCTTTTAAGACTCCAAATGTAATAGTGTTTTTGAGCTAGTTGTAAAATAGGTATAATTAGGACTGTGTAATTTCTCACATTTGTATCTGGAGTCGGCCATTTCTAATTGTCAATGATACGCTGGGATCTTTTTAATCAATCCTTTGACAGCCAATCCTTTGTCAGTAAAAAAGCATGTGTTTTGGAGCAGAGTTTAGACTTTAGGGGAAGAAATTAGACTATTATTTGTGTTAGAAATGATTAGAAGTTTATGTTCAAAATCAGATTATTTGTGTTTGTTTAGATGACAAAATAAAATAATAGCGATAATCCTGATTGTGTTTATGAGCTGCACTGTGACCAAATCAGATCTAAACCAGATTTGATTGAGGTAGTCCCGGTCTGAACCAGGTCCAGGTCCAAACTAAGGCTGTGTTCACACATTATCGCTAAACTGGGAGTGATGAGGGGAGCTAAGTGTGGAATAGAACAGGACTTAACCATTAAACCTTTTGTTTAATTCACACATTTTTAACACACAAACCTTTAATATCAAGAATCAAGTTCCTCTCTCACTCTGATGTGATGTCATGAGCACCTTGTCTATTATAATTTGGATATTTACAGACCTGGAATTGCCAGTCTCTGCTTAATAAAAATTAAAAAGAGCTGATAATTTCAAAACTAGCACTTCATGACATCACAAAGTGGAACAGAGCCTTTGGAGCTTCAGAGGTGTAGACAGACTAATAATAAAGGGTTGTGTGAATGAAACAAAACACAACTCCGGGTATGTTTTTCTACATTCTAATATGGTTTAATGTTCACAAGTCAGTTCTATGTAATATGGGGCCTTTAATCAGGTTCACATGTTAGAAATGATTAAAAGTTTCTGTTCAAAATCAAATTATTTGTATTTGTTTTAATGACTAAATGTATAACTCTTATTGTGTTTATAAGCTGCATTATGGCCCTGCATTCAGGCCCTGGTCTGAATCAGGTCCAAACTAAGGCTGTGTTCACACTTACACCTCATAACTAAACTGGAACCGATAGGAAGGCTAAACGTGGACTAGAACAGAACTTAGCAAGGATTACAATAAAAAACCAAGTCAGGAACCAGGACTAAACCAGGACCAAGGGTGAACCATAGATTGTGAGCATGGGCGTGCTTCTGACTCTCCTTTCTCAGTTTTATTTAGCTGTTTTGTCCGTTAATACGTTTTTATTCCTAGTATGGGATTCAGCTACAGCTCCTCCTATAACTGCTGGCCTCATGAGCTTCATTTGACTGGGTGACCTCACATTTCCTTATTCCACTTCTTGATACAGTCTCTAGGGTGAATGCATTTTAGAAAGACTAGTATATTATTTCTTGCTTGCACAATACCTCTAATTGGACAAATCATCCCAACTGTTGCTTTCCAATATGGCCGCTGCATTTATCAGCTCTCAACAATGAACTGACGACATATTGTGCAGTCCTAATTGTAAGTATGTGGAAGGGTCTTGGCCTGTTGTCTCATTTGTCCCTCTGGTCTCTTGAACTCTGCCTGTCCCTGGGTCTTTTGTGTGTGAAGCCGGGGTGAGGGATCATGATGGATTAGTGGGACGTACTGCAGCTGCACAGGCTCTTGCTCTTAAGCCACGCTGCACTTCGATGTAAACACTTGAGTCTTATCACAGGGTTTGTCGCTATTTTTATGGTTTATTAGATATGGACTTAGATGCCATACATAGATGAGCTGATAACAGAAGGCCCATAGTGCAAAGTTGCACTAGTATTTTGTGGTGGTTTACGCAATTCACAGAGAAAGTGGTTCGTGTTCAGCTATTATCTATAAGAATATCTGTATTATGTGAAGGTCTTAAAGCTGAAGTTCAGTTATAATTCATTTAGATCATACACGTAATAAGTTTACAGGTTGTAGTCAGTTCAGAACGTCTCAAAATATTTGAACTTTTATTTTAACAAAGTTGTTCTGTCGTTACTTGTGGCATAAATAACAGCTATATAGCACATCTGGATCAGTTTTGTCTTATTTTATTTTTGTTGAAAGGAATTAAAGTCTCATAGTGTTTGAGCTTTTAATACAACATTTTTCTGTAGTTACTTTGTAGTTACTGTAGTAGAGATAAATAAGTGCTTTGTTATACATTTTGTCAGACCATATTTTTTGTTTTTAGGAAAATAAAGCTTATTTTTATTCCCTGCACCGATATTGGTAGATATTGGGTATCGGCAGATATTTAAAGCCATAGTATTGGGTAAGGGTCAACTGAAAAAGCTGGAGCCTTGAATCACAATTATTTTTTTCAATCTAGACTCTTGCAAACAAGTAGTTTCAATTCAGTATTGGTTGGTATTTTTGATTGAATCAGTTTTATCTAATTTTATTTTGAATATTATTTCCAGTCTCTTCACTGGAATCAGTTGATATCAGATATCTGCAGATACTTCAAGCTTTAGTATAGAAATGAGTACTGGAACTGAAAAAGCTGGATCGGTGACATTTGCTCTTTATGTGCTTTTTGTAAATGAGGGTTCATGTGCACTTTATCTTTGTATATAATTCTGTGTGAGTAACCTTTCAAGTTTGTATTTATTTATTGCTTTTTTGGTAATAGTTGTGTTGTTCATAACTCCCTTGGGTTTATTCCAGGAACTCTTAACATCTATAAAGTCTAGGAGACATATTGATTTTTGTCTGTATATTTGAGCACAAAAGTTACAGAGGTTAAACAAATCCTCTGTATCGGTGTGGCTCTAGGCAGCTGTACTTTTGCACCATTATTCACAGCTTGATGACTTTTTCTTCAGGAAGGCCTGTTGGAAGTGGAGGAGCTGACATGTCTCTATAAATCAGATGACATTGTTGGAGTGGACTCTTACCTACAGCCCACAGGGGCCTGGGCTTTGGCCTGTGTTTTGGAAACAGAGCTGTAGGAAAGCAGATGAGAACTGGAGAGGTCCCCAGCAACAACGCAAACACTCTTGCACAAAGTCTGAGGCTAGTACCTGCAACTGGCCCAATACTATCACAGTTTAAACTAAAATCTGCAAACAAAAATAGGCCACAAGGCAAAAAATGATTAATACTGTAAGAAAACTCAATACTCGTTTGAACAAATATCAATACTGAACTTTTTTTTAGAATAAGCATTGATTATTAGAGTTAGACCACACGATAACACACATTATTTTGTTAGTAAAGACCTGTGCCTCAGTTTAAACAACTTAAAAGGGGGTGTGGTGGTGTGGGACGGATAAAAACTCTCAAAATTATTTGGATATGGCATAAAAACGACTATGTACAGAGAGTTTTAAACAGCATCTTCATCAGGGAAAAGGAAAATTAAACTGTCAAGTCACTCCTAAAACTCCAGTTAACTCACTCCATGCATTTCCTTATAATCCCAATAAAACTTTTGATGAATGAATAAAAAATGATTGACTAAGATACCAATGAAATTACAACAACTGAACAACTAAACAACATCAGTGGAATCAAAATCAAACTAAAAACTAAAAAGTTATCAATGTTGGTATTATAAAATGTAGAAATTTAAGGATAAACCAGAAAAACCTATTCAGACCAAGCAAAAGAAGGTCAAAACCACACTTTTTTTTGGATGCACAAGAAACCTTAAACGAGTGAACCATCAACTGTGGCATTAAGCAGCTCAGCGTGAGGGGTCTGCTCTGAGGGCCGTGTGGCTTCACCGCTGGAGCCCTCAGTCCATTTTAAACTCAATGATACTTTTGTTCTTGGTCAGCAGAGGTGAAAGGAGCCAGTCAGGAGTTCCCGCTCTAAACAGGACAACTTGTGGCCAGAGAATTCTTAAGCTTCATCCTTGTGGCTTCTCTGCTTGGGAACTGCACTGTGATGGTTAATCAGAAAGAAGCTTATTTTTAGCATAATTTAGTGATTAAAACCTTCCTCTATCAACTCTACTTTGTTTAGTTGTTTAGTTATGTATTTATTGACTATATTTGACCCCAGTTCAGCGCTTATACAGTACTAAAATGTCATAATTTCATTTTTTCAACATAATTTCAGTACTAAGAAAAGGGCTTGGTACCAAATACTAAATTAAATTGAGTAACAATGATTTAAAATACTTTCTTTTTGATTCAATAATAATAATAATAATAATAA
>JACN01023523.1:0-20037 GCA_000787155.1 Scartelaos histophorus | reverse complement strand
TAGATGGCCAGGACGAATCCACTGTCAGTAAGGTTCTAAGTAAGTAAATCTGTAGACCAAGGCTATTGGCAGAAGAAAACTACTGATCTAACAGGACGAGGACAGATTAATCCAGGACATGAAGGAGGGAGGGGTCCAGGTCCTCGACACTAGGGGGCACCACGGTCCAAACTGGAACAGCAGCATCTGAAACAGTTACACTCCCCAAGAATGGGAGTGGGACAAGGGACATTAGAAGCAATTCACTCAAAGGGATCTGTTCTGGTTTGATTCCCTGGTGAGGTGTTTTGGGCATCGCACCGGGAGGAGGCTCCAGGGAAGTCCTATGAGACACTGAAGGGACTCTGTCTTTGTGTGGACTGGAAGTGGGGTTAGAAATTAAAGGTCAGGTACCTCTGCTCAAACACCTCTAAACGCTCGAATCATGATCCAGATAAAGCAGAAGAGAAAGGAAAGAATTTCACGCAGGTTATTAGTGTGATGTTTTCTTGTCTTCTGAAAATGTCTTCTCATAATCCGACATGTTACTGCGCATTTGAATGTCACGCAAACAGACCCAGACTTAGACAGAGACGGGAGAAGTGTTTTGCTGATATTAAATGGATTCAAATTTCCTCGTTTTCAAACACTTTTACTTGCACCACGCACTCGCAAGCCTTTAATGTGAATCAGAATAAAACTGTAGAGTTCACACAAGCTTCCTGCTCTCAGAGAGAATGCTCTGATGGCAGTGTGAAAACAATCTTACTCTCAACCAAAGTAAGACTGAAAAAAAAAATATGTCATTTTATGTCACACCTAAATGCTCTGGTTTACTCTTAAATCACATTTTGCATTCAATTCAAAGTGAACATTGGACACGGTGAAAATGACTGAGAGGCTTACCACATAAATTTCACATTTTTTTTCATAGACTTTGACATTTTTTTTCATAGACTTTCACTTTTTTTTATAGACTTTCACATTATTTTTCATAGACTTTTACATTTTTTTTCATAGACTTTTACATTTTTTTTCATAAACTTTCACAATTTTTTTCATAGATGTTCACATTTTTTAATAGACTTTCACCTTTTTTTCATAGACTCACTTTTTTTTCATTGACTTTCACTTTTTTTTTTTCATAGACTCACTTTTTTTTCATTGACTTTCACTTTTTTTTCATTGACTTTCACTTTTTTTTCATAGACTTTCAAATTTTTTTTATAGATTTTCACATTTTTTATAGACTATCACATTTTTTATAGACTTTCACGTTTTTTTCATAGACTCACTTTTTTCATAGACTTTCAATTTTTTTTTCATAGATTTTCACATTTTTTTCATAGACTCACTTTTTTAATAGACTTTCACTTTTTTTTCATAGACTTTCATTTTTTTCTTAATAGACTTTCACTTTTTTTTCATAGACTTTCACATTTTTTTCATAGACTTTCACATTTTTTTCATAGACTTTTACATTTTTTTTTCATAGACTTTCACTTTATTTTTCATAGACTTTCACTTTTTTTTTCATAGACTAAAACTTACATTTACATTTACATTAAAAGTCTGAACAGAGCTAATCAGCTACATGTCAACTAAAGATTACAATTCCTTTAATTCCTTAATTTCAAATCTGTATCTGACTCTTTATAAACTATATTATTGAAACATTTTGCGTTATTATGTTTAATTTTTTTTTCTTTGGGCTAAAAACGACCACATTTTTGACATTATTTAGCTTCCATCTTGACTTTAAACTCATAATATTTGAATTTCCCAAAAATTCTATGGGAAAAATGAATCGGAAAGTTAACTTTTACTTGACCTACTTTGTTTTTAATTTAATGGGAGCAGTCTTCAAAGTGGTTAAGACTGTTGTGCTCGATATACAGCAAACCAACGCCTTCCTTTATCACCTTTCCTTGTTTCACAAAGTCCAGAAACTTCCCCAGCCCTCGCTCCATTCACCTTAAGTAACTTGTGTCGGGGAATTCTAACGATCTTTCATCCACAAATGAGCCGATCCCGGGCGGACGGTTTACTTTGCAAAACGAAGATGCGCGGCGCTTTGCAATCCCGCTGAAATGGTTCTTGACATCTTCTCTTTCAGATTGCGCTGTAATTTCAGACACTTTATCATACAGTCAATGGAAAAGTGGCAGCTGTGATTAAAAGCCACTTTAAGACATCATAAAGGTGCGCAATCAAGGCGCTTTCAGTCTTTGTCTCCCGCCGAATTTTTTTGATTTATTATTTTTTACCTGAAATGGCCTATTGTTTGTTTTATAAAGGAAATAAGTTGCCAGTTTGAGAAGCAGCTTTTCCCATCAATAGCTTTTTGTGTGTGGTTTTAAGACATGGGACGATTTCGCACAACAAACATCTGATTACAAATGAACCAGCGATGTGGGAGTATTGTTGTCTATTCATTTAAGTTTGAATTACTCTGCCCACACTTTTATCATTGTAATTTTGGAGGCGTTCAGAAGTATTCCTTTTGTTGTGCATTGGTAATCAAAGATGGGATTCTTTCTGTTGCAGTTTTTCTCTCTGAATAGCCAATTTTTACATGAAGTTAACAATCAAAATCAGCTTATGATATATTTTTATATGGACAGTTACATTGTTGATTATCATGTAACTCTTACAATCATGTTACACTTATTTTATTCTAGTTTGGGGGTGCTTGCTGTGAGTTGACAGTTGACACAATTATTACCGGTATTGGGAAGTAACTACTAGTACTAGTACTAGTAAGTACTAATTTTAAGTACCTGTATTCCTTATTCTTATTCTTCCGTGCATTCAGAATACAGTTAGTAAGGGAATACATGGCAGTACTTCATCATACAATTCTGTCTTGCATTTGTGATTTTCTGTCTCTAATAAGACATAAATTCATACATATTAAATAGTGTAAAAAAATTAAAGTTGTTCGTAGTTATAGCTCAATTTTTAATCTGTAATTTAAATCAACTCAAAGTAAAGTATTCAGGATCCACTATTTTAATTTGGGTTCTCGTTATTCTGTAAAGAAATACATTTTATAAGTATTCTTCCCATCACTAATTATTAGATGTATTAACTGATGTTGTGCTGGTGAAACGACCTGGTTGGTAGTGCAACATCTGTGGTCCTGTTTTGCATTGTTTTGTATATGGCATTTTAAAGGTGCATTGTGTAACTTTTCTGGGTTAGGAGGAGGGTTATTGCTTTGTCTGGAATGTTTCACAGTATGGCATTAAACCTTTCTATCTTCAGACTAAACCAGACCAAGTTACAGGTCAGATCCGTTGCTCACAGTCACAATGCCTGTTTTTCAACTTATTTTTGAGCTATAAACCCACCTGTAATTCAATAAATTTAAGGTAGAGCTGTTTAATTTTCCAAGAAGAGCAATGACATATCCGTAGAAACAAGGTGATGAACCCCAACCAAAAAGTTACATAGTGCACCTTTAAGAAATGTTCAAGGAACATTCTTTGAACTCATTATAAACAGATTTTTAAATGCTTTATTCAAAAAATCTGAGAAAAAAAAGTCAAAAATGAGGTCACTTGTTGGTGATTTTGCATGTCCATGTTGCACTTACTCTAAGAATCCTTCCCTGATATACAGTACAGTAAGCGCTAGTCTCCAAGAATAAACAGCATGTGAGTCTCTTGGGCATCAGAACAGCACCTATAATCTGTCCGAACGACCTCATTATCTCCGGCAGTGTATTGAGCGGGACTGGTTTTGTACAGTTGACCTGACCCCTGACCTCTTGGATCCTCCGCTGGGCTTCTCTCTGGACAGTGGGCGGTGAGTGTGGTGCTGGAGGAGACATCAGTTGAATGAATGACCTGTTGGTAACATTGGAGCGGACGGGGCTGGATGTGCAGTGAATGTGCCACTTGCAGCTGAAGTAAAGTGAGTGGGAGGTGTTAGGACGGCTACAGGCTGCTCTGTTCACCCACGAGGCCTCACTGTGTACATGTGCTCCACAGAGGTCCTGCTCGGGGCACAAGTTCATATACTGAATCTATTCTCTAATGTAATGTGTATTGTATGTGTATAAGATTAACCTGTATGCACATTTAGTATTTTTATAGCTAAATTTAAACATAATTTGTAAACCTATTTTAGATGCAATTCTATTTCAAGTCAAATTTTGCCAGAAAGGAACTGTATTTTCCATGAAATCAGACACACCCACTCAAAATGGAACCAATAACTATTTCTTTAAGGCTCTTAAACTCTTGTTGAAACATTTTCTTAGAAACACATGTTCATGCAAAGCTCCACTCCATGAGGAGAGGAGGATGAGCAGATTGTAAAAATCCAAAGAAATCTTGTGATTTTTCTTTTATTCCTAAATTATCTAAAAAAAATCATTACACAATTCATTACACTGTATTAACATCACTATTCAATCCTTTAATTAATTCACCTTAATTTATTTGTTATGAAGTACATATTTTTTCAGCTGAAATACATAATACTCAACTACACTTTTATGCAAACTCCCATTACTGCCATCTAGAGTCCAAGTGTAAAATAACGGTCATGATATGCAAGAATCTCCTTTTAGATCTATTGATTTATACTATAGATGACTGAATGATTATTACACTCACAAACTCATTATATTATTTCAGAAATGATAGCAGAACATTGAGCTCCAGCTTTGCAGTTGCCTGTCAGCACATGTTGGGCACAGCCCCATGGTGCTTCTATGGTGGTCCCTGGAGGAGATTTCCGCTGTATTCGCACTACTGTCTCCTTTCACACTCACTACCGGCCAATTAAAACTCCAAATCTGTGTTATTCAGCAGAAGCAAAAGGCTGTTGACTGCTGTGCTGAAGGCGGCGGCACAGAGGAGCTGTGAGGACTTTAAGGTTGGCTCCAGATGGTCTGCAGATCAGAGTAATGGAGCATAGGGGAGAGTGCCATGAGTGACAATCAAATGACACGAGCTCCATATGACAGTTTCTCAGAGTGAGTGTGCAGGCTTATTTTCCCCCATTTATAGAGACCACTTCACTGCAGTTTCAATCAGTGGAAGTGTTTCAGAAGACTGTCTTTAATCACACTTTTACCAATCAGACATAAGCATACATATACATTTATCAATTATGTGCACTGAATTGTTGAAGTTACATTGTTAAAGGTGCATTGTGTCATGTTTTTGATGGAGGGTCCGTCAAATGCTTTTGCTTTGTGTGGAATGTTTCACAGTATGGCATTAAACCTTTTAATCATCATGAAACCAAATCAGACCAAGTTACAGGTCAGATCTGTAGAGAGGCGACCCCAGTCACAGTCAGAATAACTGTTTTTCAAGGTATTTTTGAGCTATAACCACCTCTGATTTAATAAAGGGTAAGAGCTGTTTAATGTCACACTGTGGAACATTCCAGGCAGAACAATGACGTATCCATAGAAACAAGCTACTCCCAACTAAAAAAGTAACATACTGCACCTTTACGATTTAATAGCAGAAAAAGTACATTTTATGAAAGCATAGCCACATGTTTCTTTTGAATCTTAGGAGTGCAATCTCACTAATTTGCACAATCTGCATTTTTCAATTTGTAACTCAATATTTCAACGTATTACTGTTTAAAAATAGAGATTGTTACCTTGAATCACAAATCAGAATAAAACTAGGATGGATTAAAATTACAACCACATTTCCATTTTACAGCTATTTCCTAAAATTCATGTTCCGCATTTTCCTTGGAACACCACAGATTCTTTTTTTTTTTTTTCCCTCCCCAAGTAAAACCTTCTGTGTTGCCAGATCAGAGGCAGTAGGGCAGGTGGGCGCTGACAGAACCGACTGCACCCGAACACACCATCACCACCGCTGACACTGAGAGGGTGCCAAGACCTGCCTAGCCCCCAATAGACGGAACATATGGAGCCTGGGCGAAAAAAGAAAAAAAATCCTCCATCCACCATCATCTCATCCGCTTTTCCCTGCCGCAAAAAAATAAAAATCGTCAGCTGAGCCCGCGAGAGCAAGCGCTACAATTTGAATATCTATTTTGGTAACAATGGCGACAACGTGAGGCATTCTCAAAAGACTCCTCTCAATCACATTTCCATTCACGCCGCAATTCTCTCATTCTTCGAAAACACCAAACTCGACATAAAAGACAATCAGCGTGGCTTGTTAGCACGCCGCATTTACCCCGTATCGACGGAGACCGCGGAGATACCTGTGTTTTTGAAGCGCTTTGGATGTTACCGTTGCCGCCGGAGACAAAAGGAATGAAGCAATCCGGGCGAGCGGTTAGCGTCATTACAGATGCATTCTCCCTAATACGCTCAATGCATCGTCCTCCGAAAAAAGCCATCTAGCTCTTGTTAAAAAGGCAAAAGGCCAATTACCTCCCACCACCTCCCACGCCGACTGTCTACGACCGAACCGGCAAGATCCTGACCTTGGTTTGAAACGCTTTGACTTTTATTGTACTTTTATGGAGGCACTTTTGTGAGAGAAGAATGAGCTTTCTACTGATGAAAGAAGTGCTTTGAGTGAGATGGAGGTGATGAAAAACCAAAAGTATTCCTGTAATCGTAGCCGACGGTGCCCTGTGTGTGTGTATATGTGTGTGTGTGTGTGTATGTGTGTGTGTGTGTGTGTGTGTGTGCGTGTCTGTGTGCGGAGTGGAGTGGAGAGGAGAGCACAAAGTGAGCATTGGCGTGAAACATTTCAGGTATTTTAAAGGTATTCCATCAAGTAGCTAACTGTAATGGAAATGAAAATGGGTTACATAATAGATAATAGATCTATTAACAACTTTGCGAGACTGGATTTCTGGATTTGTGGCTTTTTAAAGGCCGGAGATGACAAAATTTGCGCCAAAAAGAGTGGCTATCCGTCCACAAATATTGTATTGCATTGTTTTGTTTTTTTTTATAACAGGACAATACATTAAAAGACAACATAATGCAAAAAAAAAAAAAACATGTACTTGGAAATAGGCAGGACTGTAGCCACACAATCCACTGCCATAACCTGCATAATTCATTAAAGATTAAATCAAAACATAAACCATTTTAAGATGAACATTAAAAGAGAAGAAATAGCACAAAGCACAATTTCTATGCCAAATGTGCTACTTTACCTGTGGTTCTTAAACCTCTCACATCATCACCTAACGTAATATCTGGATTCTAAGCACCACCAGAAGTAAACCTGCACTATTACATGTGTAAATTATAGCGAAATATGAGACCAAAAGTAACATTATTAGAATTGTCTCGAAATAAAGCAAATACTGAAACTGCATAGGGCCTTGCAAACCATCAGAGGCAGCTCAGTGTCACGTGTACCACAGTTTGGGAAACACTGCTCTTGCTTAATTTCAGAATGCCTCTTATGAAAATAGGTCAAAGAATGAACACGAATTCAGGAATACAAGGTCACGTTTGGGTCAGATTCCTTCATACAGTGTTTATCAAGAAAGGATGTTCCAGACACAAGTTTAGTTCGGTTTATTTGTTCATTTTTTGGAAGCAGTGCAAAAAATACTAAGCACCCGAGCCACAACTATCAGAATAAAACTAAAACACAAATGATCAAAATGGACTGGTAATGTAGAGGCTGACATTACAAACCTTACAAAACACAGAGTGGTTTCCTTCCTCTTCACTTCGGTGCTCTTCAGTCGGTGAATTATCTCTAAATATAACCTACTTGCGATCTCCACGAGCTATTGTATTTGAAAGCACTGCACCTTCTTAAAAATGTGGAAAAACAGAACTAGTACTTTTAAAAGAGCTTCCATGGTTATTTCTTACTCGTGCATTCTTCACGACTCTCAGAGAAAAGAGCAGAGTTTTGCTGTAAAGGTAATGACAACTAGCATGCTAAGACACAGTTCCTGATTACTGGACAATAAAATGGATTCATTTTGACTGCATGAGCTGCTTATACAATATATTGGGGCAAAACTAATTCCATATAAATGCAGGTTTAGCTCACCATTTTTATTGAAATCGTAAGCTATTCATACCCTCATTATTATTATTACGCTATTAGCTCCAGCAAGTGACTTTAATTTAGTGGTGTAGCTTGAGGCCTAATTTGCTCTTTAGCTTGAGCCTGTCATGCCGCTGAAGCCATGGGACGGGGCATTTAGCTTCGATAGCAAAACAAATAAAAGGCAAAGTAGCTACAGTTGGTTAATGAGTCTTTTTTTTTTTTGCTTCAGTTTTGAAATATGACTGGCTTTCATGTGTGTCCCGGCTTCAAGAATATGACAAAAGCTAATTAATTCCCAATGTGAAAGAAAAGAAGACAACTGGGATAAAATTACCTGGAAATAAAGTCGAGCCATCACAGACTTGAGCATCTCCTGTAGATATGAGGAAACCACACTGGGCGAGGATTTACTTGCAATATCCCACTGCAAAAACTAAAATCTAGCCAAGTTAAAGCTGCATTGTTATGTTCCACAGTATGGCATTAAACGTCTATTATTTTTTTAGCCTTTGTTTCATTAGAGGTGACTTTACTGTTTAGAAATATCTTTAAGAACATGTATTCTTATATGTGGTCTACCGCTCCACTGAACTGATCTGTACCTTGGCCAGCTTGCCTCCGTGGACATAGATAAATAAGGAAGATAAAATTTAGAATTTTAAATGCGATGAAATTTCTCACTTTGAATTAATTTTTAATTCTGAAAAAATGTTTGAATTATTTTTATTCTGAATTTTAGTTGCTGAAATTTTCAAAGTGTTTAAAATTCAGTATAACAATTTCACCTTCAAATATTCAGCACAAATATTTTCAAGTTCTCAAATTCAGAGTGTAAAATTTCCAGTGAAAAAATTTGCAGCAAAGATCCAAGACGCCCAGGCTGAAGCAATCGATCCAAAGTGATCTGATCTAACTTAGTAACAAACAGGAAATGGTGCAGTGAAGTGATCTGATTGGTCAGAATGAACCTCATCTAAATTTCATCTCTTTTATTTCTTAAGTGTAAACCCCGCCCACAGATGAGAACAGCCAATAGGAAACAGCCTCTGTCCTCCTCACTCACTCAGGATCGATTGCTTCTGTCTTGGCATCTTGGATCTTTATTGTAAATTTTTTTCATTGTGAATTTGAGAGTTGAATTTGAGGGCATCACAAATATGATGATGAATATTTAAAAGGTGATTTTTTTATTTTGAATTTGAAACATTGAAAAAGTACACTTAAAATTTCAGCAACTAAAAACAATTCAAACATCTTTTTAGTTAAAAAATTGTTAAAAAATTAGTTAAAAAATTAGTTAAAAATAGTTTAAAAAAATAATTAAAAATAGTTAAAAAATTAGTTAAAAATAGTTAAAAAATTAATTAAAAATAGTTTAAAAATTAGTTAAAAAATAGTTTAAAAATTAGTTTAAAAAAAATAGTTAAAAAATTTAAAGTGAGAAATTCAGCTGTATTTAAAATTCAAAATCTCATTAAACAAATTATCTTCCATAGAAAAGTTTAATGTTGTACTGAAACATTCCTGGTTGAACAGTTAAGTACATTTAGATAGAGACTAGTATGTGGTGTACCCTCCCGAGAAAAGTTACACAGTGCACCTTTAAGATGACTTAAATTATTCAATTTCCATCATGACTTGAGTAACTTGAGTAAAAGATTTCTTGTAGTTAAAATATGTCTGCTCCACTCAAGTGAAGCTCACGATGCTCGCGGTTATTGAGGCAAATTAATTCAGGCTCCATATTAGGAATAGGATTTGTTTTAATGGACAAAATAGCGAAATAAAATCAGCAGGATCGTGTAGAGCAGGTTAACATCTTAAGACTAAAATGACGAGGTTCACAGCAGCAGTTATTCCAATGGAAGTCAACAGGAGCCAGCCAATAGTCAGGAGGCGAACTTTTTGGAACGTGGGAGTGGATGTTTGCTTCTGAACTGCTCCTTTTTTCAGTTTGCGCGAGAATTTACAGACCCATCACCACTGCGTTAAAAAAATAATTCTATGTCAGGCCTTGAAGCGCCAAGTTGTGATTTTCCAGTTTTGTTTTTTGGGGTTTTTTTTGGGTGGGTAGCATAATGAGCAGGACAGATTGCCAGAGACGCTCTTTTCTTTAGTTAGTTCTAAAATGAGAAAGACGGGCTCCAAAAACAACTAAATTAATTTGCACGTCAACTTGTGGCGCTCAGCATGTCGTAATGAAGATTCTCTGAAGAGGCAGATGAATAGAGACGCGAGCTCATTTGGCCACGTCGAAACAAACGCTCCACCTAGAGTTTTTTTTTTTTTTTGCGAAATTGTGAAGTGTTTTTTTTCTTCGATTTCTCACTCTGTATGTATTTTTGACCATTCTTTCTCTCACTTGAAGCTGTTGCGTTTCATGTTCCTTTTTTCTTCTTCTGCACTTTTCCCCGGCTCCCTTCGCTGATTGCTATTCTAGCGTTCTTTGGAGACAGCCCGGGCCCTACAGCGCCGTGACTTCAGTGAATGTTGTCCGCAGCTCTCAGGGAACGAATGGGGGAAAAACACTGGTTCAAAGTAGTGGAGTGTGAAAAGGGAAAAAAAAAGCACAAAAAAACTGTGGAATCTGCTAAACTAGCGCACCATGAGGAAATAATCACACAGAAGAATTAAGTTGGTTGTCATTTTGTGAATTATGTGAGTACTAAGTAGTGATTAAAGGTCCTGTTTTAGGCAATTTTCTCATGTTATAATGTGATTTCTTCAGCAAAAACCTGCCTGCAGTTGTACATCACTGTGTTTTTAAACTCCACACACCTTCAGTAGAATAATTTGAACCATTTCAGCCCTAGAACTGCAAACCTCCGCTGACCTAAATGTAAAAGGTTGCTTCTAAAAACAAACATCTCCACGGAAACAATTACGTGGTGAACCATTCAGCAGTGCACTTTTAACCCTCTTCTTTACACAGCTTTGACTCTTCTGAGACTTATAACACTGCTGCTTCCTCAGAAACATTTTTTTTTTGTTTCATTCACACACGTTTGAGTAACTCTTTGTTATTAGTCTGTCTATATCCAAAGCTGGAAATGCTCTGTTCCGCCTTGTGATGCCATGAAGCGCTTGATTTGATTATAATTGTTTATTATCCAACTGATTTTAGTGAAGTGAAGGTGCAAACAGTTAAAAAAAAAAAAAAAAAGTAAAGCATTTTATTTATTATGACATTATGTATTATGACAAGGTGGAACTAAGCGCTTTGAGTCTAAATATGCAGGATATTTGTGTTAAACATGAATAAAATAAAATAAAACACAACTACTGGTATGTTTTTGATGAGGAAAGGAAACAACATTTTAAAATACTAGTAGATCAGAAAATAAGGTAATACAGGCCTTTTAAACAGTATTGTGAGTGTAGCACATGTGCTGGAGCTCTTATCGGGGCCTCCTCCCACACACAGCTCTGAGGACACAGTGACACACAGTTTACAGATGTAGTGAACGCTTCTATCTGAACAGTAAACACTTCTAATTGGATTGTGTGCTTATCCGCTTTGATGTGAATCCTCAGAGGAGCCGTTATTATAAGGTCTAATTGTTTTTCATATGTACGAGTTGGGAAAATGAATATTCCGCTAATATCGTTAATGTAATTGTGTGTACGTTAAACAGAATGACGCTGGGAGAGAGGGTCAGAGGTCATCAAGTCGATTTGGTTTCATAAAAAGTCGCATTCTACATACTGTATACATTTTAATATTGAAAATAACACTTAAAATCTGGACATTTCCCATATAATAATGATTGAGCAGATTTTGACCAGTTCATTTTACAGTTATATTTTTGCCAACTACCTAATCCTGTGGTTCATGGAGTGGGATGGTCCTTCTGGTCAGTTTTATTTCATTTCAATTCTATTGTTGCCTTTGGATTAGTCATTATTACTTAAACATTGACTAACTTTTTGGAGGGAACATCACCTTTTTGTCTTTAGGGAGATTCTTTTGGCATTTTCCACATTACGGCACTGAAAGTCTATTCAGCAATGAGAGAGCTGAATATTTTCTGGTGGTTCTTGCTGTGAGAAGTTTGAGAAAAACCTGATCAAAGAACCTAGAATAAATTATTGTTTTAAAAAATAACATTTGTAGCTAATACTGTAAATTAAAGTGGATTTCAGGTGACCAGTAATTGCAACAACTAAGAAATCACACTGTCATGAATCAGTAGGCTTGTATGCATCATACTGAGGGAGCTAAAATCTGAACAAAAATCTGGTCACCATGACATAAATACTGAATAATGAGTGAGTCTGTGTGCAGAAAAAAAAAATGTTAGAATTAAAGGTTCTAGTTGTGTCTGCAGCTAAATTGCAAGGTGCTGCCACTTCCTGCTTGTGTTCTGGACCAGTGACAGAACCGCCTGGACCCTGTGGCCAAGTGGACATTTACATCTTTGGTTTCCCATCACCTGCAATTTGAATTCCATTACTGGCCATGGCACACTTCAAATAAAACCTGAGCCTATTAATTACCAAAGTATGGGTGCAGGCTAAAGGTGAATGTGCAATTACAGAATTAAATCAAGCGCTCATTCGGCTTGTCCGTCCTGACAGAAAGAATTTGGCTGAATTATTAAATGCGTCCGGGGCTCTGGGCAGCTTCATTGAGGAGTAATACAGCTGCTGGACGACCAAACTAGGCTTCATTTCCTATGGCAGCACCAACTATACAACTTTTCCAGGTTTAATTTGAACTTTTTTCTATTAAACATGCAGTATGTAACTTTTAAGTGATCTGTTTGTGTCCTTGGATGTGTTATTGGAATCTTGGAATGTTCCATCACTGTCATCTCATTTATTTTGCATTTATTCATTTATTTTTCAAAAATACTTATAAAACATTATACTGTGAGTGTGGTTGCCTCTCCACAGATCTGGTTTCCATATTTATATGATATGATGATAAATATGGCTCATAGAGGACATTACAGGTAAAGCAATAATATCTCCATGGAGACGAGGAAGTATTCAAAAGCTGCAGAGGGCAACTTTAAAGGTTCAAGTTAACAGCTTTTAGCCTTATTCATGCTACATCACGAACCAGGAAGAAGTATGGAAAGAAGCAATTACAGCTTCTGTTTGTAGTAGTAAGTTTGACAAAATCATAAAAAAATTACAAAAACAAAGGAAAAATTTAGAAAATGGCCCAGTTTTCATCATCTAAATGTTATTGTAGCAAACTGTTGGAACTACTCTGAAAGTTGTAATCGCTTCTTTGCAAACATCTGGTTTGTTACTATTGCCCAAATATCCATAATTTGTGTGATAAACATGGGTGAATGAAACAAAACTTCAGGTGTGTTTTGTTGAGAAAACAACATATAAATCAGAAAATAACTTAATATGGACCATTTAAATTATTGCATTTTCATAATATTTGTTAGTATCTTCAGTTCATTGGCTAAGAATAAGTGAAAATCATTCAAATTAAAAGCTACATATTTCAACCAAACTAAAAATCCTACTTTTATATTACAATAGTGCTACTAATTCACCTGTAGGGCTATAATAAGACTAGACACAGGAGGCAAAAGTGCTTAAAAAATGTTCTCACAATTTAAAATGTTTGGTAATACTTTTTTTCTGGATATATTTTGCGTAATCAAATCTGCCCTTTTGGGGGGTGTCGTGCGGTGCGAGGGCTGAGTGGAGGCGGCGGTCGGTCTGTGTGACAAGCAGCTGTCAGTAATCAGTAAATGAAGCCAGACCGAGGCAGCTGGAGCAGGCACACGGAGGTTTTGGAAAACTTTTGCCCAAAATGACGACCGGGAAACTCGAAATTGCGTTGATAATTCTCAGGTATGGACTGTTTGATGGTAAAGACACTGGAGGGGGACTCGGATTATTTTAGGTGGGGAGATGCTATTAAATTCACAGTTTGTTGTCTTCCACAGTGCAGCTTGGGTTCACTTTGTGTCAGCCGGAGGTGCTTACTGTGCCAGAACTGCAAAAGGTATAATTTTCAGTTTACATTAGCCACTAAAGCATCTTGTTGACACTGGGGATGTTTACGGCCTGGAAATAGTGTTGAAAAGCATTTGTATTTCATTTTCTGTGCCTCCCTTGATACTTAAAGGTGCATTCTTTAACTTGGGTAAGGTGGAGGGTTCACTTCTTGCTTGTCTACATGATTGTTATGTCCTTGCATGGAATGTTCCACAGTAGAGCATTAAACATATCTACCTTGCATTTGTTCAATTCAAATCAAGTGTTTTATACCTTTTTAAAAATACCTTGAAACATGAATTCTTACCATGTGCAGGCTTGTTTCTCCATAGATGTGACATTAACCCTCTTGATTACCAAATTTATTTCCATACTGTGGGACAATCAAGACAAAAAGCAAGACAAGCAAGCAGACCCTCTATGAGAAAGTTACACTGTGCATCTTTAACAATTCAATGTGTTACAATTCACAAAATACTTTCACAAATTCAAAAATGTAGCAAAGTTATTTTAAAGTGAAAATTCCACTGTGGTCACTAGAACTAAAATCACTAGTATTCACTCAAAAATTCAAAATGAATTAAATGTAACTGTAAATGTAACACTGTGTAACTTATCAGCCAAAAAACAGACAAAAATAATGCAGTTTTTAATGTTTTTTTATTGCACTGAAAATCATATCTAAACATAAACCTGCATCCTTACTGTGAGTGGACTTGCAACTCCACAAACCTGATTCCTATTTGGTGAGCTTGTTTCCAGGGAAATGTTGCTCCTTTGGCCAAAGTATTCATGAGAGGTTTTTTACCTTGTGCACATTCTCGAATTGGCTTTGAAAATGTATTAAAGTGCAAAAGTCTTTAAGAAAAGTTAATAGTTAGAAAAATATCAGAAAATGTGCACTGATGTAATAGACAGTGCAGCTAAACAGGTGAATGTAAGAATTGAAAATCTGTAATGTTTTTCTTCAATGTTGTTCTATAGCTCGAGCTGCAGCTTTGGGCTTGAAATACCCAGGAGACCATGGGGCCCCTGACCTTTCTGGACAACCCCCCTTCTTTGCTCAACATCCCAGTGCGCCTCACCACCAGCACGCTCCAAACAACAACCAACCTCCCGCTATGGAATATAACAAGTTTTACAGTCCACCCAGAGAATTTCCACATTTTTATCCTGCTGAGCATGGCAGTCACAGTCTAGGTCAATCCAACCTTCTGAGCAGGCTTTCCGGGGGCCAACCAGTGACCAACCGTCAGGCCAATTTTCAGCAGGTCAAGCGTGATGGCCCCCTAACACAGGAACAACCCCCCGACCCGGATAAACTTGTGTATAGGGCTTTGGAAAGTCAGAAGTACCCACTCCCATTTTTCTACAGCTGGCCTGGCGTGGCTGGTGATGTGTCTGTTCCAAATACACATGGTATAAAAGGAGTGAAAGGACTGCCCCATAGTCCTGGTTATGGCGTTTACTATATTGTGTACCCTGAGGGAGCTGGGGCAAAGCCAAGAGGAGGTGGGAGTCGCCCTGATCACGCTGCCTGGCCCACGTATGGAAGCTCAAACATGTATCCAAAATACCCATTTTACCCATCCCATTGGGGTGAAAGTGAATAGTTGGAGATGACCCAAGCCAGATGCCCATACATACATCTTACAATTAAGTACAGCTCACATGCACATTGAAAACTTGGCCCTGTAGCATCTTCATGGAGATAGAAAGAACTTTATCAAGTGTGTGGCAGACTCTGTACATGGAAGTTACTCAGTGCACCTTTGATTGTAACCTGTATATCTAATTAAATATTAAATGCTGGAGATGTTTACTTGGCAGTTAATGGTGCATTTAAGAACTGAATGTAAACTGGCTGATTTACACAAAACTTGGTGGACACTAAGCCCAAATAAATAAAGGCACTTGCACTGGCTGCTCCTCCTCTCTGGTGTTCTTCATGAGTTCCTGTGCAGTGTGGATGTGACTCTAGTGCCATCTGTTGGTGCTGCAGAGCCCTTCTCCTTTTGGCTCACACATGGTGGTGCACAGGTGCTGTTTAACAGAAGGTCAGCCTTTGACACGTGCCATAATCTCCACACAATCTGCTGTAAGAGAAGTGTGTGGATGTTCTGTTGGCACAGAGACCTGCTGTGGCTCTGCTGAGGAGGTCAGAATGGGAATGAAAAGGATTCATTAAAACACATTAAAATACAAATGTATGAGTCTTGATTATTGCATTTGAGTAGTTTTTATCCATTAATCTTAACATTTTAAAGTAGTGTGGCAAACCAAATGTATATTTTTAAATTACTTAGTTACAAAGAAAATGTGGACTGTTCTACAGAATTGTATTCAAGTTATCTGCATGGAGGCCAGTAAGTGAGGGCACCAGCCACCAAGTTACACTTCAGATCTGTGGACAGGTGACCACACAGTAAAACTGCCTTTCAATGTATTTTGAGCAGTTTAATCACCTGTAACTGAACACATGAAAAATAAATATATTTCATGCCACCCTGAGGAACATTCCATGCAAACAATAACATCTGCATGGACACAAAATGGCACTTCCTCAACCAGGAAAGTTACATATTCACTTTGCCAAACTCTGATATCTTGTCTCAGTGGTCTGTGTTTATGTAATTATTTATTCATGCTTTTGTATATTTAAGTTGCCTTCTACCCTTCTGCCATATGCCAAGATGAACAATAACCCAAATATTTGAGCACATTCTTTAGAGCTGAGACGATTCACAGTAGGAGTGTCCTGTATCTTCTCTGAGGGATACAACGCAGAAGGACACGTGTTACTGACGTCAGTATTGCGAGCACAAGATCGTCAGTTTCCTCTAGTGGTTTTTACAAGAAATATTGCAAACTCACATTGCATTCTCTGTGCATTTTGGTAGCTTTCATGTTTCTTAATTTGAAATTGTCATTGGCTCAGTGGTTAGAGCATCTGTCCCATCTAACATGAATGTCTCTGCATGCTGTGGCTGTTTCTTTTTGCAAGGCACTCAACCTTATGTAAGAATATGTTACATCCCCGTGGCAGCTGTAGTTGGAAAAGCAGCACACCATCACAAATGTAAACATGTAAAGTTTATTTTATTTGTAAGACACAAGTTATTTCTAGATACAGTTTTAGAACAAAAGTTGAGTTATCACCTCTCCAACAAACGGACAATTTTAGATGAGTGAATAAACTTGTATTGCATCAGAAGTTAAAACCTGATATTGAGTCATCAAACCTTACTTGACATCCTGCTTACCATGTCTGTTTGACATTGTAATCTCACTTTTTGTGTAGACATGACCTTCAGAGCTACCGTAGTTTATTATTTCATTTCAGAGGGAGACGGGAAACACAGCCAGGGAATATTAATGGCCGCAGCGTGCAGCTCCACACGTCAAAACTGCAGGACTTTGATTCCTGGCTGTTTGAGCCAGCGAATCGGAGCTGAGCGTGGAAGGTTATTCACTGATCAACACATAAATCAATCAATCAGGAGTCGGCCAAGCACAGGGAGCTGGTTCAGAGCACCCGGGCAGAACTGAATGAGTATGTGATTGGCAGAACAAAAGTAAAGCAATCAAGTGTTTATGGGCAGTTTGCACGAGAGGCACCATACATCACAAGGCTATGTCAAAAATGGGTTTCCTAAAGTGAAAAAACTGGGAGAAGCAGAGACAAGAGAAGCCAGACTCAGATCAGGCCCCGCAAATGATCTGTCCATGGCCCACCCTCCACTTATTGAAATATTTTTTTTTATTTACTGGTTTAGTTATTCCTGGTTTAGGCTTGGCTCTGTTTGGGTTAGTACTAGTTTAGTCCTGGTTTAGTCTTGTTAAATAGATCTACAGTAGTGTTGGGGATATTTTCCATAGACGGTACATAGAAGTTGGACTGACAGTTGCCATAGTCTTCAGCTCTAGGCAACTGAAGCCAATCGAGGCAGCTAAAAGTTGCTCCATATTTGGAATTATGCGAGTGTGTGTTTCATGGCAATCAAAGAACCAATGAGGAGCAAGATTACTGAAGGTACACGCCCCTTTCTGCTGGCAATAGCTGTCAATCTGTCTGGTTTTACTGTACATACCCTGTTTATGGACAAGATGGAGAAATCAGGAGAAAGATGTAGAGAAGGTTAAAGACACATTTTAAGACCAAAGTGGCAAGAGCAGTTACAGAGAGAAGGTGGCAGATTTTAATGGGATTTAACGGGAGCAAAATCGCGATCATGCCAACTTCCTATTTGGAAAGAGGTGGGTGGCAGGTCATCATGCCCACTTATATAAATATAGTCTAAGAGTTCACCCTTTTTTGGTGAAATCTGTCAAACTAAAAAAGAAAAAATCATTTGCAGGGAGCTGGAGGTTGTCACCCACCTTCAACCTACACACCCGACTCCCTTGTCCGCCTCCTTACCCCATATCACCGGTTTAATGACCTCAATGCAAAAAGATATGTGGATCAAATTATTGGCTGTAACCTGAAATATACCAGGACTATCTTTAACATGGACAAGTATATGACATGTGGCATACTGCGGTGTCATTAGGTTAGTCAGAGATTTGAATGTGTCTAATGTGGAGTTGTGTAAGGCGGTTGGCTTCACCTGTCATTGTATTTTGGGTTATGGAAATAGCTTCAGGGAGGAAGAAAAATAAAAAAGTTTTCTACAGAAGACAAAAAAGGTGCATTATGCAATCAAAACAGACATAATTTAAGTTTATGTCATAATTCCAAAGTTACATAATGCACCCTTATAAGTGGATAAGTCTGTCTTGATTGTCACTGATCAAGGAGTCTTAAATTAGTCATAGAGAGACTTTTGTAATAAAAACACCAAAATAATAGAGATGTTTTATTTGGTAGGCCGTTCTTGTGGTAGTCAGAGTAGTTCTAGCAGAAGCAGTAGTATGTCTCATAAGATTAAAAGTATTATGAGGTATTAGCTGTAGGTTGCAGTTATTTTTCTTTTATAGTTACTCGAAGTGTCTTCATATACATTAGGTTTTATACGTAATATTCTGTTTGAAGAAATTTGAATCCTGGTAAGTTTTTTTTTTTTTTGCTGTTGTCATGTGATTTTTGGGTTAAATGAATCAATATTGAGTGACTGGTGGTGGACAGAAAGGCCTTTGGCACAGATTGTCAGTCACTTTTCCACCATTGAGCCCTGGGGCATCTGTGGCAGCTTATACTGTCACTGAGGGGAAATGTAGCTGCAGGGATATGGAAAAGTACACTTCAAAACTTAATGGGTTTCTCACTAGTAAAACCCAGTATCGAAGTGATTATATTTGTAACCAAGATAAAATAACACCTTTTAGACCGAGCCAAGGGTTATTTTATGCATTCTCACACACTGCACTGCTTTAGTAACTCTTCTTATTAAAATCAAAACATATTTTGCTATGAAATATTTGTGCGTGAGTCCACAGAAATGAGGAATATGCTATTTTGGGAAGTAAATGTGTTTATGTGGTTAAAAGGTCCATGTCCTCTATCATCACCAGGCTCCGTGCACAGAACTACTGCTTGTCTCAGCGCTTATTAGTGTTTCAGTAAAATTCACAGATAATTCAGTAGGATTCAATTGGATTTTTATAGTTTTATGGTTCTGATTTGAATTGTTTTCAGTGTTCTGTTTAAAATACTGTGGTCATTTTGGGTTTAATTGAAAGATAATAAAGCAGGGCGTGTCACCTTTGGATCTGTAGTAGGTGTAGGTGTTAAACCCTCCATCACAAAAATTACACAACAAATCTTTGAACTTCCAAACATTGATATATTTCAGAGTGATGAAAAATGCGGGTTCATACAGTGTGATACCGGTCTCTTATAAGTTGGGAGATCGATTTTCAAGAACATTTAATTAAAATATAGAAGTAATCCCCCTAAAAATATAAGAATACATGAAGTTAAACAAAACAAGATCTAGGCACTCCAAAACATTGACAGTAGTACGAGGAAAAGCATAAAGGGTCTATATTTTAAACAAGCTAAAGAAAACCATAACCAATCTTCTTTAGGGCTTAGTTAGAATCATCAACTGTATAAATAACTCATTATGGTTAAATCCTTCACTGTGGTTCTCCCTGAGGT
>KN498457.1:0-32068 GCA_000787155.1 Scartelaos histophorus | reverse complement strand
TCCAGTATACAACAATTTAACTGCAAATGTACATTTTAAATAACAATAGAATGTATGTGTCCTCATTATTCAATAACATTTACATACAACCAATATAATTCAACATTTACTGGTTTACGGATAGCCTACTGAAAATAGAAAGGATTGTACAGCAGTGATTCTCAAACTTAACTCAGCATCTAAAAATAAATTCTTGAATACAGATAATATTTAAAAAATTCATACTTTCTTAACTAAACAAGGCTTACATGAGTCAAATGTAAAAAAAACAACAACCCAAAAACAGCAAGCATCAAACCAAGGACTTAATTATATATAACATTTAAACCAGGATTGCAACTGGTCTAAGTAAAAGTATTGAGAGTGCGATTAGATTAGATGTGCAATATATGTTTAAAAAATACAATTCTGTTTGTTCTGTTGAGATTTTGTTATGCATATATATCTAAATAATTGCAGCCTTTGCGATTTGACCGATTGCACCAACTCAAATTGCTATTTCGATTTGATTGTATTATAGTCCAGCCCTAACCACAACAGTTACCGCACCCAATCACTGTCTGAAAACCATTGCTTTAGCATGCATAAAAAGATAAAGTGTGTATGACAGGTTTTGAAGATTCTCTAATTTTGACTTGTAAATATAAACTACAATTTTACACCAATCAAGATATGATTTGTGAAAAAAAGTTGAAAAATATGTTGAAAATTACAGGAAGTGGAGAGTTTTATATTGATGACACTACACTAAAGTTCCAACATTTTAAAAAATAAACACATTTTCCAGACTTTACTTTACTTTACTTTAAAAACGATTTCAGCAGAGAAAGATTTTTTTCTTATATTTTTAAGTAATTAAAGGTTTAAGTAATAATCTCTGTGCATTAAAAGAGATTTGGACCAGTGTGCTACATGGTAAAAGTAACAGGAACTTCTTAGTGTGATGTGGAATTTTAAACATAAAAAATGGCCAAACTCTGAAAAAAATATTGTTTTGTTTTCTTTTTCTTAATCTTAAATATAAGATCATAAAGGGGCACTGTGTAACTTTTTTGGTTGGGGGTCAGTCACCTGGTTGTTTCTATGGATATGCCATTCCTCTGTCTGGAATGTTCCATGGTATGATATTCAACACATGTATACAATATTACCAAAAGTATTCGCTCACCCATTCAGATGATCAGAATCAGGTGTCCTGATCACTTGGCCTGGCCACAGGTGTATAAATATAAAAGAATGGTCAAAAATTCCTATAAACACTCTCCTCAACCTTGTGGACAGTCTTCCCAGAAGAGTTGAAGCTGTAATAGCTGCAAAAGGTGGACCCACATCATACTGAACTCTATGGGTTAGGAATGGGATGGCACTTCAGTTCATAGTGTGAGTAAAGGCAGGTGAGCCAATACTTTATTAATGTGGCCTATAGTGTCTGACTTGAGATTCAAAGGTTGAATCTCTACTGTGGGACATTCTAGAGAAAAATAACATCTCCATGGAGATAAGTCAGTGATGGACCCTCCATGAGAAAAGTTGCACAATGCACCTTTAAATATGTTTTCATCAAATGAGTATTCTAACCTGTCATAGGCACTTACATTAGACTTTGTTTTCCCTCACCAACCTACAGATCAATAGTGTCACTGCACACGCTCAGAGCGTCTATCTGCTTGCACACATTGACAAATTCTGCCTGCACAGCCATATCCCATTCTAACTGCTTACTTTCACTCAGCTGTTTAGTCCCAGCCAGCCTAACGGAGCCCTTACTGTCCTGGGACGCTGTGCTCAGAGTCCGAAACCTTTTATAATGCGACAAATGCGTGATTGCTCTGGGTAAACTGCTGTGAGCGAAATTGTTCCCCCTATTGGCCCACGAATGAGATCGCACTTTTCCTGTCTCCTTTGGCTTTCGGCACAGTTCTTGTGTTGACCCGTTGATGCTTCCTTTCCACTCCGATCGCTTTGGTAATTGGTTGTTTTGTGCTTGCATATCTTGTTCCATATCTTTACAAGAAGCTGTGCGGTATAGGCCATTCTCAACCAAACCGGATTTTGCCTGGCAGTTTAAAGAAAGATTTGAAGATGTTTGGAAAAGCCTTGGCCAATCGAATATGCTATGAGAAAACAGGGATTCGCTGTACAATGCTTGGTCAATGCTTCGGGATAGGTTTATTGGCGATGGGGGACGTAAGTCTACAGTTGAATCAAGTTTATTGAACGTAATTGGGTTAGTTTCGATTTTAAGCTTGGATGACGGGCTTTGTTTTGTAAGTAGTGCTTGATCTACTATGTGGTTAGCTCTTTGGACACATTCCAACCCATTTCCAGGAGAATCTATCAGGCAAAGTGGTAGAGTGTCCATCTTGTCTTTGCTGATGTTTTGCGTTTTATTTTGTTCCCAAGACTCGTGAGAGGACAAGACGCCACTTTCTGATGCTAATTCTAACTCTCGTGTAGGTGAAAGCCGACTCCAAGATCCCATTTGAGGTTTGATAAGGGTTTTGGTTGATTTCTTACAAAATATAGGCGGCGTTCCGATTAGCGACAACCCAAGGCAAACCCCAATCTCAGCAATCCTGCAACCTAATTGAAAGCCCCACCAAGGCCACGGGTAGAAACCTATGTCATCGTACCCACCATATCCGAGTGAATGCAAGATCGCATAAAGCTGCAAGCCTCCGCAACTTAACAAAAATATTGACGCAGCTAGACCCGACCGTACGGCTCTTTGCCAGTCTTCCATTTGGGCAAACGGGCATCTTGGCGGTCGAATTACCTCAGGAGAACCCCCACTTTCGCCGTTGTCATTTAGTCTGTAAATGTGCTTGCTATCAACTTGTACCAGGCAGTAAAAAACAAAATAGGAAGAAGATAGAAAAATTGAAAGACACACAAAGAATCCTTGAGGAATCAGCAGGATTAGAGTTGGAAGTTTTGGAAAAAGTTCAAGTATGCCAACGCAACCTAGTGACAACCCAAAATGGAGAACAGACATCGAAACCAAAAAGCACGGTTTGGGTAGCGCGGAAAACGATGGAGATATCGCCATAGGAAGAGAAATTTGCAAGTTTGACCGTAAAGACAGAAGAATAAATGTAATGGAGAATGCTAGAACCAAACATGGATACGGTAGCGCGCTTACCGGCAGCAAAGCTAGAGGTGGAAGGCGATCTTGAGAACTGTAGGCGTCGTAAATTAGAATAAAAGCTTGTGCACCAGTGAATGAGAGCAGGAAAAAATGTAGTAACGCGAAGTAGAGGATTCCAGGAGGACACTGCAACGGCAAAGCTAATACGCAAATGAATGAAACCAGGCCGATAGCGCCGAAGATAGACCCCGACCCGTAGACGTGTGCTTCCCAGGCCAGACCCCACGTAGCCAGAGCGGAGTTCCAGTCGGAGTACAGGGGGACGAAGAGGCTAAGGCTCAGGGGTAAAGAGAGGGGAAGGGGATCCGATGCTTGGGGCGAGTCGTCTGTATAGTTGGATGATCGGCACGTAGCTGTAGTCGTGTTCTGGAAGTCACTGGATGCATCTGTAACAAAGAGAAAAAACGTGAATTCAAGTTAGTGGAGATCAAATGACAAAACGTTAAAAGCGCTCAAATTAAATGAAGAATAGATTCTGCAGCAGAATAATGTGGACCTGGTTTCAAACTTAAAGATGCACTATGTGACCTTCCTGTTCTATAAAGTCTGCTTCCCGCTCGTCTCTGTGGAGATGTTCGGAGTGTTCCAGTATGACACTAAATCTGTTTTACTACTACTACTGTGGAGAGGTAAGGATGCTTGGTTTTCAGGGTAGTTTTTCATTTTAAGCACTAAAATACCTGTAACTGATATGGTTATATGGTATATGGACAGATATGGTTAATTCATAGTTCATAATATTCCAGGGAAGGCAAAAACTCCACAGACGCACTCCTAAAAATGTATATATTGCACCTTTAAATGATCTGGTTCAACATTTGCCTCCAGTTTGCACCCAGTTGTGTACAATGTGGGTGTGTCTTGCTCGGGAACACAATGGAGGTACTTCTATTGGCACAGAGATAACAGAGCAATAAACCTATTTCTATTTTTAAAGGTGCACTATGCAACTTTTCAACTGGGGTTCTGTCACCTGCTTGTTTCTATCGTTATGGCATTGCTCTGTCCAGTAACTTGACCTGGTTTGGTTTCCATGACAAATAGAAGTTAGGCAATGCCATACTGGAGAAAAGCAGGTGGCAGGTCCTTCATCAGTAGTTATACAATCGTCCTTTACCATCTTTGAACACCTTCTGCATTTGGAATGGTATAAAAGGCCCTCAAAACATCTCCATCTTTCAGTTTTGATGCCCAACATAACCCGTGATGGTTTATAGTGAGCACCCAGTTTTGCTAGTCCAAAAATAGACGAGTGACACAAGCGAGCCGTGTGAGTGAATCCATAATAAAAGAGAGCAGGGCTGTAGCAGGGGGCTTGTAAGTGGGTCACACACACACAGACACAGAGAGAGAGGCTGTTGATTAGCATGTATCGACCTCACTGCATGCTCTCATTTTCACTGGAGGACTATTATTAAGCGTGACCTGCTAATGCCACCTTCAATATTTAATCGGAATAAGCATGAGGCTAATACATCAAAGAATCAATTGTCTGAGCTCAATTATAATGTGATAGCAGCAATATAATATGATTTCTAATTGTGACAGTGGAAAATGGTGGTACAGTGAGTCAAGTGATCACACACAATCAGAGTATTTGAATTGTTAGATTTTTTTCAAGGCTGCATGATGTGATAAAAATAAGTACGTTTTGTATTTGATAATATTATAGTGATATTGTAATATAATTTAAGGTGCGGGTAGAATAAGGTTAGTTAAATTAAAATTGTGTCAAAATAAACACTTAACAGAGAATAAACCAAAACCAAAAAGTCTAATGTAGGATTTAATAAGGGAAATAATGAATAAAATGTCCCTTAGTTTAGATTTTACTTTCAAAATCTGCAAATTTTCTGAATTTTCTCAATATTCCAAATAACCAATTTTTTTCCCTATATGAAACTTCACTCTAAGCTTTATCCCTTTGATAATGTTAATGATGGGTTTTGTAAGGAAAGGCAAATAAAAACACTGAAAAGGAGAGAAATGCATTTTGTTTCTTTATATGCCACAATTTTACAGTAAAGTTTGGTTTAAAAACATTTTATTTCAGACCCAAATGTGGTTAAAAGGTTCAAAAGTGGTCATAGTTGCTAAGTGCACTTCTTTAGAGCTACTTTGAACTACTTATTTTGGAAAGTCATTGGCAAACTGCGGAAGAGGATGTCACAAAGGTTGGACGAAAAAGAAAGATTATTGGACACTAAACTAAAGTTATCATTCCATACCATAATATTTGAATAGTACACCTCTAACACCACATATAGAGTTTAGATGTAAGTGAAAGGTTAACTTCTCTGGTAGCCTTGTGTGTGTGTCAATAAAGACTAATTGTTTGCTAATCTGTCACTGACCTGTCACTTTCCAGCCAAATGTTTGTGGACACTTGACAAGTCAGTGACATGACCGTGTGCTTGGCTAAGGGAATGAACTGTGAGGGTAAAAGTGGAAATAATTGCAGGAATAATCTTCTCAACATACATTTACATATTGTCTACACATTACCAATGATCTCCTACTGTGTTTATGTTTGGACACACCCTCTCATTTAATGTTTTGTTTTTTTTTTTTTTTAACCTTTAAATAGAAAAATAAGGTATCACATAAATATAAATGAAGCAAGATATATGGATTTTTTTAGTAAAGAAAAAAATGTTAAATAACTACTAAATATTTTTCGACAAAGCATGGGGTGTCTAATTTGTTATATATAATGTATTTAGTGAGTTACTTTATTTCTTTGCTGCATAATTCCATTCATCTATTACTTCCTATATTTGATGTCTTCTCTATGCACATCAATAAAAAAAAAAAAAAAAAAAAAAAAAAAAAAAAATTGAATGAGATGCTGAGTCCAAACTATTGACTTATAGTGTATAATGCCATGTATGATTTGGACTTGGGCATAATTAGTGCTATGAAATCAAAATCATTATACATGCTGTACTAATAATGTTAAATTCATGTCATGTACTGTGAAATATTCTGATCGCAACTGAATCACTCTTTATTCTCTTGCTTATTTAAGTTCAAAGGTAGATATTGTTATATAGTTTTAGGTTGCTGGTGATGCTCATTTTGGCACATACTGTCATTGTCTATTTAGCCAAGTATATTTATTCTTTTGTAATGAAGGGCATACAATTTCTAGAGTTACTTTTGTCCATAATAGTAGTAGCCATT
Source organism: Scartelaos histophorus (assembly GCA_000787155.1). NCBI lineage: Eukaryota > Metazoa > Chordata > Actinopteri > Gobiiformes > Gobiidae > Scartelaos > Scartelaos histophorus. The sequence goes on along the minus strand of KN498457.1, from coordinate 25,737 downwards.
CTAAACGAAATCAGAATAGCTCACAAAAATATTCAGTGGTGGAATACGTACTCAGTTTTTGTAAAAGTACAGCAATGCTCATACAATTATAAAGTAATTATATTTTTCAGTCCTGTTAAAAAATGTAGCGGAGTAAAAAGTTCAGACAAAAGTTCTAAGATGTAGTGAAGAAAAAAGTATCCGCACTAAGTAAAGTACAGACACTTAAAATTTATACTTAAGGACTATACTTTACTACTTTTACTTTGTTACATTGCACCACTGGAAATACTATAGCATTCTACTGCATGCAGACAGACTACCACCAATCCTACCTTCACTACTTGCAATGCTCACGCCGCTCTCCAGACTATGGTCCTCTTTAGTTGCAGGAGATGTCCATTCCCGGCTCTTGGTGGGTGTAGCTAGAGTCCCAAGTGACACAAGTAAATCCACACCTGTGCTGACACCAGATTCATTCCATGTTTTAGAAGTTGGTTGTTCATCTCCATGTTCTGTAGTACTTCCATATATCTCATATTTGAATGCCTGCTCTTGTGAATATCCTATTGTCTGGACACCTCTGGGCATCTCAGAACTCTCCTGGACATCTTCTGTTTCCGTGTATTCACCTAAGACTCCTTGGCTGTCTTCTGGTGCTGCTGGCCATTCCAGAAGAAATTCCAATAAACTCCTTTTCACAATATGAGATGAAGAAGGACCATTTCCCAAGTAGCCTTCTCCAGGTATTGCCAACACATGGAGAGAACTACAGAAGATAAAGGGCATGAAAACATAAATGATCCATAGAAACATCATGGCGGTGTTCAGACTTTCAAGTCACATTATGCTTGGAAATTGAACTTGGATTTGGAGGATTGAGAGTGTGTCAGATACCAGGTGACCTGCAAAAGAAGATCCAAAATGAAATATTGTTAAGACAGGTATGGAATGGAATGGCAATGACCCATAAGGCTATAACAACACTGACATTTATGAACAAATAATGTGGCAGTTTTGACAGTTATGGACCAATAGAGTAACAGTGCTGACACTAATGGACCAATGGTGTTACAGCACTGACAATGAAGGACCAATGGTGTAATAGTGACAGTACTGAACCAATGGCCTTACAGAGCTGACAGTATTATAGATCAATGATGGGATCTCTCAATACAATTAACTGACCACTGACTAAGAGCTATACAATTCACACACAAAAAAATGCAATACACATATTTACACCCACATTGCACACAAACTGCCGTCCTGGCCTTAAAGTACAGTTCCTATTGCACTCTCCCAATATTGCACACCTCCTCAATAACACACCAATGATTATGACAAACCAATTATCTAGTAGCACTAAGAGAACCCAATGGCATAACAGTGCTGACAGTTATGGAGCAATGATGTAACAGTACTGACAGTTATGGGCCAACAGTGTAACAGTACTGACAGCTATGGACCAATGGTGTAACATTTCTGACAGATATGGAGCAATGCTGTAACAGCTCTGACAGCTATGGACCAATGATGTAACAGTACTGACAGTTGTGGACCAATGATGTTACAGTACTGACAGCTATGGACCAACGGTGTAACAGTAATGACAGCTATGGACCAATGATGTAACAGTACTGACAGTTGTGGACAAATTATGTAACAGTATTGACAGTTATGGACCAACGGTGTAACAGTGCTGACAGCTATGGACCAACGGCGTAACTGCTCTGACAGCTATGGACCAATGGTGTAAGAGCTCTGACAGTTATGGACCAACGGTGTAACAGTACTGACAGATTAGTGTAACAGCACTGACAGATTTGGACCAATGATGTAACAGAGCTGAGAGTTATGGAACAGTAATGTCACAGCACTGATTAGTATGAACCAATTGGTAAACACTTCCAATAGTGGAATAGCACTGACAGGGAAGGACCAATGATGTAACAGCACTGATTATAATGCACCAATGGCATAACAGAGCAGACATTTATGGACCAATTGTGTAAAACTGATCTTTAAGAAGAAATTATGTGACAGTACTGGACCACAATAAAAGAGGTGTCACAATACTGGCAATATTGGACTAGTCCCACCACTGACAGTAATATGGTCCAATTATGTAACATACCTGACTTCTGGAACACCACTAACATTTTGGGTCAATGACATTATAATGAATTTGGGGGGCCGTGGCAAGAAGACTTCCATGGGTCTACTGCTCTGCTAACAATACCCAATAATGTAGCAGCACTTTACAGGGCCAATGATGTAACAGCAATGACAATGAAGAACCAGTGATGCAGGGCTAATACATAGTTAGGTACCAACTCATGTTCGACTGGATGGGCATCTGGCGTGAAAGCTGCTGCTTACGCTGATGTTTCCTCGTCCATAGGATAAACATGCATAAGATGAGATGAGAGCAGTTGGTGGTTTTATTGTCAGAGCTTGCATGCTTCAAAGAACAGGCAATGCATATTTTAAACAGAAGATAAAAGGGGATACTCACATATTCTACTGCATAGTCGCAACATCTTCTCTGCTGTGCTCTCAATTCCATCAACAGTCCAATCTCTCCAGTGCACATTTGTGTTGCATTCCACCAGTCCCTCTCTCTATCTGGTGTTAGACAGTCCACACATGGGACAGACCCCTCCTCCTTTCCCCCCCCCTCGCCCTCTCTGCTCCACGGCTGCACCGACCAGACAGGCTAGGCTATGTACGCAGTTCTGTTCGTGAAGATGGGAGGCACTGGTTCAAACGTCGGATGGAGAGCGTGGTGTAGAGAGAGGCAGAGGGAGCCCAGGAGAGTGCATAAAATGTGTCAGGACAGGCAGCCTTGTGGGTTCGTGTGCTTGATCAATATAAAAGGCTATCCTGTGATTTACAAGTGGTGCAGTACTTTGGAATGAACAGTCAAGAAGGAGCAGTCACTGGAGGGCATACTGCGCATCAGTGAGAGGAACAGCAATCATCATGGCCACATATTGTACAGCTTGGGCTTAACAATTTTTTTCATAGAGCCTCAGGAGTCTATAATTCACTCATTTCTTTGTTCTGTAGTCACTACTGGGAAGTAACAATACCATTTGGTGGTATTCAGAATACAGTTACTTTTCTAACATTAAAGGAATATATTATGGTATTTGATAATGTAATTTAGGCTTCAGACTGCTCAGAATAAAGGAGAAAAACACAGTTCTTGTTATGAGCGCATGTGTAAGTTTTCCTTCCCCTTTAGTGATAAAAACAGCAAAACACATATAATGCTACAAAGACTAGTACTAGTACTGTGTTTCATTTTTACACTTTAATATAAATGCAACTCAATGTAAAAGTATTCTAAGTAATCAGAATACCATACTCTCATTGGCCCATGTGTCACAATACATTCAAAAATACATTTCACTATTCTCTAATTATATGCATTTTTTAAGTATTCTTCCCATCACTGTCTATAGTATATTATCTATAGTGAAATGTGAAATGGCTGCCATTTTGCAAGATTCATATGCAAAATAGAATATTCATACATAATAATTTCTTGGAAGAATATTTGAACATGTACGATCGCCCAGAAAAATCTAGGTTAATCGTGTCACTAATGGAGAAAAAAACACCTGTTTGTCTCAATGGTGGTGTGGCATTGAGCACATTTAGAACATTTATTTATTAAGGATAAACACAAATGAAAAAATTTGGAAAAACATGCCTCTCATAGTGAGCTGGCTTGCCTCTCCACACATCTGACCTGCAGCTTGGCCTATTGGTGTCACCTGCTTGGCTCCTGCTTCAGTCAAAGTACATGGTCAATATTCAGTGAGTATTATTAACAGTGTTATCATGAGTCCATAAAGAAAGTAAAGCTACTGGACAGATTGTAGCAACACTTTTACAAACACCATTTATTTATACTTTAGTGTAACCCATGTGAGACTGGTGAAGGTTGCTAGTTAAACTCCTGCATTCTTTCATTTGGCTTTGCCTCGGTCAGAGTAGGATGTGCTGTCTTTAATCAGTGGGGGAAATCCAGCCGTCGCGTGGCCTAATTCAATTCCCCTGTACAATTCAAAAATAGACAACGGTCCACTTACAAAATACTACATCTTACCTCTGCTACATCTAAGTTTAAGATGAGTGTCTTCACAACTTTCATGGGCCTAACCCTAACAACTACTAACATGCTAACTCACACTTTCTGATGATCTGAAAATAAAACGCAGACAGTACACAGCATGATTATTTTGACCTAAAGAGTTGCTTACACAATATATCTGTACTAGGCAAGTTTTGTCTTGGCCAATTCATGGAAACATTTTAAATAATAATGCGTACAGGATCTTTAATATTTATATTTGATGTTTGCAACAAAAATATGATGTAACTCTGTTGGCAACTGTTAAATGACATATAAGCAGCATGTCTATTTTCATTATGATACTAAACGTGAACTTTGTAACTTTTCTCATGGGGGTAGTCTCCATAGAGCTGTTATTGCTTTGAGTAGAATATTAAAATTATCTATTTTGCTTTTATTTCTGGTTATTGCTGATTCTAGAAATGCCAGGTTTACATAAAAAGTGTAGTCAGCCCTCTCACTTAACAGCAGCAGCTCTGCCCTCTGCTTGTGCATGTGGTTGTCTCCATTTGCTTGTGCAGCTTGGTCCCCTTCTGTCTCCTCTGTCCCCTCTCCCCTCTGAACACTCGGCCTCCTGCTGACCGGCTCTTGTTGGAGGATCACTTGTCCAAACACACACCATTTGCCCATTGACTTTGCACCGTGAGTGTGAGCTCATGTGTTTGGCCTGGCATTGTCCACTTCTAGCTCCTTTATCACGGATGGGCCCTGCTTTCCTGTGCTGTCACCATGGAGGAAGTTATTGTGCTAACCAATTTTGCAGTTGGAGACATTAAAGGGCACATATTACGCTATTTTCTGATTTGTTATAAAGTTGTTTCATTTTGGTTCATTCACACATGTTTAACACACAAGCACAGTACTTCTCTCAAACAAAAAAAACTCTGGTCCAACCAGTGCTCCACTTTGCTTTTAAACTCCATGCATTTTTGTTATAATCATTTAGGTGATTTTATCTGCAGAATTGAAAATCTCTGGATTCAAAGTAAAAAATAGCTCTTAAAAAATGATGTCACAAGGTGCAACAGAGGATTTTGAGCTTTTGGGATGTCGAACTCCAGGTATGTTTTTGATAAACATTAGAAAATGTCTCACTGCTCACAGTCATTGTGTAATTTAGGACCTTTAAAGGTGTCAGATAAGGCTCTGATATATAGTATGATAGTCCTAGGTGTGTGATGATAAAAAGGCCCCCTCATCCCTGTTTATTGCACTGTGGGTATGTTTCTGTGGCTATAATGGTCACTTACCACCACTTTAATGGCATCAAATTGTAAAGCACCTTTGAGCATCTGGAAGAACACTAGATGAAGGCATTAGTATTATTATTATTAACTACAAACAGGCCATAACAGATATACACACTTCAAACACCAGGTCATCATGTACATGACATTGCAATGCCCACTAGGACAAAGACACACCCTTTTAATACATATTTTATTAGAACGCTTTTTATACGATTACACAATTGCTATTTATACAATTACACTACCTATCCTGCTTACTCTAAACATGCCAGAACAGTCTGTTCTACAATACAATGGTGGCTGGTAATATAATGCTGCCATTTATATACATATAAATGCTATAAACATTTTGGTTAATGTAAATAATCTTATATTTCATCAGTCAGCTGTCCTACACAGCAAAAAGTGGAGTGTTAAAATTGACTCTCACAGAATCAATGTTAACATTTTCTGTCTGTCTGTCTGTCTATCTGTTTTTGAGTCAATTTAACATTTTTTAAAATGTTAATTAAGTAACACTGGACCAAAGCTCCTGTTTAACCCCAAAATCAAGAGTTATATTAACGTTTTGAGAGTAAACGGAAAACACTTTGTAGGGTTATCCTGATTTAGCTAAACAACACACTGAGATGTTTTATTTTTACACTTCATTTCAGTTAATTCAAGATGAAATGATGTACAAAACTGGTTCAAACTGGTGTTTTCTGGCAAGAGTTGAAGTGATGGGTGGGAGGTGCCAAATTCACACTAAGGGAAGTTGAATTAACACTAGATTAAGTTCACTTAGCTTGAACCATACCAACTATCGCAAATAACCCCAACTCGAACCCCCATTTAACCTTCAAATAGTTAAAATAACACTTTGTCTTAAAAAACAACTTTGAAATATCCATCCATTTTCTCTCGCTTAATCCGGCTGGGTCGCGGGGGCAGCACACTGCCCATTACTCTATGCATCAGAGAGTTTTTTGGTGATGGGGGAAACTGGAGTACCCGGAGGAAACCCATCCAGACACAGGGAGGAAACATGCAAACTCCACACAGACCCAGGGATCGAACCCGCAACCTTCTTGCTGTGAGGCCTGAGTGTTGCTACTCAGCCACCGTGCCGCCACTTTGAAATATTTTACCCTGAAATGAATGTTAACCCCCAGTTTTTGCTGTGGACGTTTGCACTGTGTTTGGTTATCACAATGTACAACCTGATGTTGTGATCCACAGGTTGTGATCCACAACCAGTGGATCACAACCTGATCCACTGGTTGAGTGTTTAGTTACTTTACTTGACTTGTTTAATTTTTTTTTAATTTTTTTTAAAGAAATGCGCAGTAGGAATAGTGATGGGAAAAATACTTTGAAGCAGTGGTGGCCTGTCCATAATGGGTGATGTGGTACCACCCTCCCTATCAGTCAATGTGCCAATGTGTAATTTACAATTTAAATTAAAATTTGAGATGTGTCACATAACTGTGAAAAAATACAACAATATAATGTTGTATGGGATCAAAATCAGATGCAGCAGAAAATAAGAACTTCCCTTAGCCACAGACTTCACAGACGTTTGTAGTAAATTCATATTTTATTACAGCACAATTGCTATTTGTACAGTTATACTTATAGCCTTATCCCCACCCTGCTTACTCTAAACACACCAGAACAGTCTGTATTGACTTTAAAATGAACTGGAACATAAACATAAAACAGATAACTCTGCAGGGACTCCCATTCAGTAATTGCAATGCTTCCAAAACTCCAGATGATCAATCCAGGCAGAAGATCAACTTTTGTAGCTGTACATTGTACATTGTTAAAACTCTGACATTACTAAAAATTTGATTTATTTGACTGTTTGTTATCCAATTAGAGATGAAAACTCATACATACACACACTGTAAAAGCTGTGTTTTATTTTTTCTCACTAATACTGTGCATGTGCATGATGAACTACCACCACGTATTCCTTTTATTTTAGGAAAGTAACTGTAGCGTTATTCATCTTACAAATGCAGGGAGTAAAAATAATAAGGAACTAATTAAAAGAGAATTGAGGTAAACAACAGATTTTCCCAAACTGTCTCGTCTACCTCTGTCCTCTGCTGACCCCACTGAGAAGCCATCTTTCTACCCCTGGTCTCCACTTGGTGGCAGCAGTCCATGAGCTCCAGGGTCTCGGAGACGAAGAAGAGCGGGAGGAGCGTGAGTCAACGGCGCGGTGGAGGACGCCTGGAGGACTTGGCACAGGCCGCTTTGTTACCTTATGTTATCTTTGCTGCTTTTTATTATCTTGGTTGATATGTGGTTGGAAGGTTACAACTAATCAAACCCACGAGCAGCATCATTTCAGGTACGGTAGATATGCTGAGCGTGGTACGTACGGGTGAGTTTATGCTAAATGTTTACATTGTCTGTTTACGTTGTCTGTTTACGTTGTCTGTTGTCTGTTTAATGTGCGTTTTGTAATGCAAGCTCTCACTAAACACTGCTACTATATTAACCAAAACAAGTAGAAGAAAGGGGAAGTGTTGGGACGGACCATCTGATTTAAAGTCATTTGAAAAACAAAATATTGCACAATATGTACAACTTCTGGTATTTTCAAAGGATAGACACAAAACTGAGAAAAACGACATTACTTCAGGAGCGGTGCAAGAAACACAAATGTTTAAATAAATGAGTATTATACTAAGCTTTTGGCACTCGTAGTGCGTAACCAAAGCTTTTCCTCAAGTTGGAATACAACATGAATACTGTAGGTCACCAAGTGCATGAAATTGTATGGCCACTGGGACAAAGAGTAAATAAATACATGTTTTACCACAGAACTATAAATATACCTAGTTTACACTAAAATAATATTCCATGCTCATAATTCTCACAAGAATTCTCAGTCTTTTGGTCATAGAAGCATATGGGGCCATTCCATGGGAAACTGCATACAAATTAAACTTAACTTTCATGAATATAGATTTAGCTCTTTCATGTCTATATGAAATATTATCTAAACAGGATTTCAGTTTTGTATCTTTTAAAAAGTTTGAGTTTTGGAGGATTTAAAAGGGGGGTGGGGTAAAAATCAGACCTTGCAACAGACTTTGGACTGTTTGCGGTAAATGTATATATTTTATTAGAATGTTTTTATGTATACAATTACACAATTGCTATTTATACAATTACACTACCCATCATGCAATACACTGGCGGCTGGTGGTATAATGCTGCCATTTGTATACATAAACATTTTAGTTAACGTAAATAAACTTGTGATTTCATTTCATCAGTCAGCTGTCCTATGCTTGGACTGTGTTTGGTTATCACAATGTACAACAACATGGAATATTTACACAGCAGCAACCTGACCCACCGCTCACAACAGTGCCAACAACATCAGCAGTGATGTTGCCCTGCTAGGGCAGAACGATATGGCCAGTTTGTTTTATCACAATATAAATTTGAAAATTTGCGATAATGATGTACAATACAATATACTTGACACTAGACAAAATAACAGAACTTTAAAACTGCACATCTTTATTTGTGTAAATACTGAAAATGAAGATTTTTCCATTTAACAACAAGCTCTTTTTGAAAAGCTATATACATTATTATTATATACATTATTACCTAAATCAATAGTGCATTAGTTGTAAATTGCTCAATGACATTTATTTTAAATCAAAAAGCAATTTTAAATAATAATCAAAATAACAAACTAACAAACATGAGCATAAACAAGTATCCACAAAAATAAAGTACATCTGTTTGCCACATAAAACTTTAGAAACTGTAGTGCAAAATAAATAATGAAATCAAATAAAAACAAATAAACATAATCATGAGTCAAAACTAAAGAAAAGTGTTATTTTATCTTATTACCTTCTCTAGGGGACTGAAGCAGAGTGTCTCCTCTATCCACTGTCCTGTTGGCTCGCTCTCCAAAAATGTATTATTAATGTAAAGTAATGGGCAGAAGCCTCAGATTTGACATATTTGATCATATTTTTATTTTTATTTCAAACTTTTCCACAGAACTTGCATAGAGCTCACTCAAGTTTTATGGCAGCGCTCTGTCCCTCTGCACACTGGGCACATGATACAAACTGAGGAAATATCAAAAATGATTACTCACCTCACTAAGGTTGTAATATTAAAGTGAAGCATCTCATCCATATTATCCATAGAAACAGTGCCGTTAATCCAGTTTGAAGCATTCTTTAAAAGTAAATAATTTACATCCACACAGCGCCCAGATCAGGGTGAACCTGCAGATTAGCAATAGTGACTCTACTTCCTGTGAACTTTATAACCAGCTTTCTGTGCATTAAAAATCATGTATCTTAAGTATTTAACAATTGATTATTATTTAACAAATAATAACACAGTTTTGACTTGCATCTAAACTAGAAGTACAGTGCTCTGATCTTTTGGACACTTAAGAGTCTGGAGAATATGGTTCCAGAGCAAAGTTTTACTTGAGACAGGAACAGCTAATGTGAGGTGAGTTACGTGAGTTTTACGCAGCCATATCCCGCAGCAGTCTTTAAGAGATTTTAAATCCCCGATCAAAGATTCTCCTTGTGTCTGTGGTGTGTGGTTTTGCTGCATGTTTAAAAATCACTTAAGACCAAAAAATGTTGTAGTCTGTATGTGTGTAAAATCCCTCAGTCCAGGTAGAATCCATGGCAAAAGGACAAAACTTTTATCCAGTTGACAAATTGCTTTTTCCTTTTGCCTTTGTAGTGACCTTAAGTCAAGTTAGGGAGTGTGGCACACTTGCACCCCCTGTTGACCAGCCACCACTACTCAAATAGGAGTAACAGTACACTGCTAGAAAAGTACAATTTCTTTAAAAAGTTATTCAAGTAACTCAAGTTAATCAGTACTCTGCAGGTAAGGTGGTCCTAAACATATAGCTCAAGATCTGGGGATGGGTCCCTGCTCCTGACAGTTGGCCCTGGCCATGCAGATAAATGGGCCAAATGCAGGGGACAAAACTCCCTAAATAGACAGTAAAGCCTCAGTCACAATTGCCCTCATCTACTTTAACCTTAACTGATTGTCTGTCTCTTTAAGGCCTTTGACGTGAGCTGTTATCAACATTTTATACAAGGCTGCATAATTATCAACTAAATGCCTATGCCCTGAAGTTGTTATCCACAGAAAAGAATAATAATATGGCATTTTGATTTCATGAGCACCACACTTGTCTTTTTCCCCAGAAGAAACCTTACAAGTGAAACCCCTGTCCCAGTTGGCAGCTCCCAGGCAAGCCTTTGACAGAGATGTTTGCACGTGCTATCCTGAGCAGAGGCATCAGCACTCAGCGCCTCAGTAAGAATGTGACTCTGTATGTGAATGAGCTGGCCCCTGCAGCCTTCCCCAGAGCAGCTCCGGGCCCCGTGGAGGAACAGCCCCGGCCCCTGCTGCTCATGCTGCCCTGGCTGGGCTCCAAGCCACACTCTGTGGCCAAGTACTGCGACATCTACTTCCGCACGGGCCTGGATGTGCTAGTGGTCACCAGTGAAGTAAGGAACTGTTATCGTAATGTCATTAAAATCAATATTTGTATTGGAGAAACACTAAAAATACTCCAAAAACCCTTTGATCATTTGTCTTATACCTATTAATATTTACCTCAGCTCTCCTTAGGTGGTAGCTTTAACATTTGTATGTCATAGTCAGCCAAGGCTGTACTGGGTAGTACAGTTGTTCCCTGGTCCCTGTAAGGTGTCAATATGCACCTGTCAGTTATAAATTCCTATAATAAAAATCTGTCACCTTCATTAGGCATGGCTGATATTAACATAATAACTCTCCAAAACTTCTAATATACATTTACGTTTACCAACATTTGGATAATCTGACCATAAAATTTAATCCTTTTGTTTATGTAGATGCCATGCCACAGATGCAAATGTATAAGCAGGGACACAGCTTTGACAGACTCGCATACCTTAAATAACTGTTACAGTACATTACTTTCATGTGTTTGTAGTGAGGTCAAATACTGCTCATGATCATTTGGGCATTAAACCATTAACCATAGCTATAATGCTGCTGTGCCTATATGCAGGTCTCTCACTTCCTGTGGCCGCGCTGGGGCCTGGACCACAGCCGGAGGATCCTGGACCTGTTACAAAGTGAGCAGTTCGTATCACGCCCCTTGCTGGTGCACGCCTTCTCTATTGGCGCATACACATTTGCCCAGCTCCTGGTGCACGTGTCCAGGGACATGCAGATGTACGATAGTCTGATCCGGAGAATCAAAGGCCAGGTGTATGACAGTGTGGTGGCCGGCTCCCTGGAACACATGGCTACAGGTGTGTATGATCCTCATGTATTCAAAGCAATAACATTTTCATCATTGGGCATTTTTAAGCTTTTACACATGCTCTTGTTTTGCCACATTTTTTAGATGAATGAGTTAATTGAATGATCAAATATTAAATAGCAAAAACATTGGTTGTGACAGAAAAAACAAGAAAGTACTAACCTTCATGTGCACCGCTGTATCCTTTCATGTATTATATTTTACATTAAAATGCAAGTAAGGTATCTTAACTTTTCTGGTGGGGGTCTGCATGCGAACCCGCATGTGAACTTCCTTTTTGGAACATGGCGGCTCATGCGTTAGCTATGTCCATTTATATCTACAGCCTATGGGGTACCGTAAATGCGTAGGGTTTTTTTTTGTCAAGGCCACTGCAAGTCTTAAGTTGTTGTACTAAGCAGATCCTTAATGTGCAGGGTTTGATTGTTAGGGTTCACTATCACTTATGAACCTATAAGGAGTTTCTTTCTCTCACAAGCGTGTTTGTGTGGCCATAGACTCTTGTGAGCCACCTGGCAGTGGCTGCTGTCAAGTGCTCTGTGCATCTGCTGATGAAAATTCCATTTTTGATAGTGACATGAGGAATATAAGATGCAAGATTTGAGCTGAAAGCCACATGCAAAGGGGAACATCTGGTCACCCTCACCTGACCTGCACATTATTGTACACTTTTAACTGCCTCTCTTTACTCCCTCTCTTGCATCCACAGGGGTGGGTAAGACGATGTTCCCGCGCTTGGAGTTTGTGATCAAACAGGCCAGTCTGGCATACTTCAGCTTGTTCAAGCGTCAGACGGTGGACTACTTCAACACCGGCATAGACACGTTCTGGAACACTCCGGTCAAAGCCCCTGCTCTCTTTTTCTACTGTAAGAATGACATAATGAGTGACTGGGAGACTGTGGACGGCATGGTGGACTACTGGACAAAGGCAGGCATCACTGTCACCGGGAAGAGATGGGAGGAGTCCACACACGCCGGGCACCTCAAGAGACACCCAGAGGAATATCTCAGCACGATCAACTCTTTCCTGCACTCTTTAGATGTGGGGCATTTACAGTCCAAACTTTAGCAATGTCACAAATGTAAAATGACTTATTATACAAAATTAGGCCCGCGTAATTTGTGTTTAACAATCAGCAATTAATTGACTGTGATAGATAAACAGGCTACATTAATCATCAATACATCAATACATCAATTGGATTCAATTGAAAAATAAAATAAATAGAAAAATAGCAACTGGCAAAGTACTAATTCTAAGAAAGAAAAAAGCAATATTTGGTTTTACATATATGATGTTACACAAAGCTAAATGTAAGCAGTATTCTGTGCACTTATAAATTGTACGATATGAATGTGATAAACGTCTAGTACTAAATCATCCAAAATGTGCAATAATTCTGTATTTAGTTTTTTGGCCAAATTGCGCCAGTCCCAGTTTATTTTGACTGCCAGAGTTTGCCAGACCCCAAACAAAATGCTTTAATGTAGATTTAAATTGGCAGTTGAAGTTATGAAATTATTAGTTGAAAGTATGAAACATTTATTGCACAAAGTAGCTGGAAAAATGTGGATTGTGGACAGTGGTTCAGTAATGCAGTTCAGAGATGAAAAAACTGAAAATGGGATAATGCCTTTATGTTTTGACTCTAAACATTGCAAAAACTGGACTTTATGTATGTCTTCTAGAAATTTGACTGTGCTAGTTTACACAGTACATTTGGCAAGCACCACAGTAATAAGTAAGCCATTTGTTGTATGACTAATAGATGAAGCACATGTTTACTGATTTTGGAAGGGCTTCTGTAAATATATTTTATGGATCTGTTTGCTACAAAATAATACAGTACTCAGACTGTCTAAGCTCAAACATTGTAACACTCAAACTTTTGTACTTGATCTTGATAAATGTTGTACACTGGAGTTCAAAGCGTAAGATTATTCTAGAAATGGCTTTAAGTGCATATTGTTTGTAAAATATCAACTTTCCTTTTTATAGTAGTTCTTGGAGCAATACATTTGAACCTTACTACTTTAATTAGCTGAAGCACTTAAAAATCACACACAGTGCCTTAATAATTTGCCATATTAACATTTAGACTTTATGAGTGCTACAGGCCCAGGGCACATCAACATGGGGTCCTTGTTATTTGGTAAAGCTGAAGTTGTTACATTGTTTACAGCACTGAAAATGTATTTATTTTTCCATATTGTGCTAAAATGTAAACATGGAAGTGCCTTGTGAAATGATAATAATAAAAAACACACACATGCATTTTAGAATTTTTTTAAAAATCTTTCCTATCACATTATGCATTTTTCATAACTAACACATATTTATACTTATTTAGACATATTGAAATGATTAATGTAAGTTGTCTTGGATATATATTTTGTCATTGCAAAAATACATATAGACAACAATAGTTATTGTAGATCTTAACATACACTCAAAGTCAGAATAGTGTAATGTTTTGCTTTTATTTTAAGGTCTCTCTATAGCAATGATATTCAAACAATCAAAAATTAAAACAAGGTTTTGGTTTTTTTTTTTGGTTTTTGTGAACATTGAATTTTCCCAGTAGAATCTACTAATTTGTTAAAGTAATCTTTATCTTCTGAATAGATTATCACAGTTTTACCTTCAATATAACTTTCATGAATAAAACTGATTCAAACACATTTTAAAAGAGGATGAGTAACAGAAAATGTATTAATGTCTCACCTTCAGAACTACAGAAATCACATTTCACAATATGATGTGTATAGATTATGTAATATTTTAAGATGTAGTTCATTAATTTTATTTTTAACACAGTCTAAAGGATAAAAGCTTATTAATGTATGCTAGAACAGTGATCAAAATTACTTTGTTATTGCATCTGGGTTTAGTTTTCTTCTTTCATCAGGATTATTTCTCTTGATTAGGTTAAGATATCATTGTCAAATAATTGTTCTAGATAAATAATGCCTCTACCAACCCATTTTTGAAAATATAAATATTTGTTTTTAGCTAATTACTTGAATACTTTAATATTTTTCCTACAGCGGATGTAGAAGTTGACGTCATTTCCGGGAAATCCATCAATAATCCAACATGGCCGCGCTCATATGTAAACATGCGTGCTGCTTTTGAAGCTCGTTATGGTTAAAGTTAACACATTTACTCCTCGTATTTTGCTTTTACAAATACGCAATATCAATATATAAGTAATACACTAGAAATACGCTGTGTTTTTGGCAGAGACATCTTTTCCATTGATTCTTCATACATTAATTTTCCCTGGAGCAGAGAGCCATGCCTGCCCCAACTATTTTTGTACGGTCTTTACCAGCGACTGCGACAAATGAACGGCTCGGGGAGATCTTCTCTGAAATCGGACCCATAAAGCAGTGTTTTGTGGTAAAAGAGAAAGGTAACACTATTTATTCATGCGCCTGTCGTTTTTGTTTGTTGACTCGGACTCAAAGGGAACTCATAGTTTAGCCAACAATTTCTGCACCATCTCCTCTCCTGCAGACTGCCAATTTTGATTTACACATTAGTGATTTCCAAACTAAATAAGGGGGAGTATGTCTGATCATAGCCAGGAAGGTATTTTCTCTCCCCTATAAAAATTAGGTCGTTTCCTCAGACCAGGGCACTAGTATTCCCCAAAGCATATGAAGTTCAGTTTTTTTTCTTTTTTTAATAATTCGTTTTTTCACAATTGGCAAAATGGGAGCTCCAGCAATAACTGATGGACACTTTACTAATTTAAAACATTTACATTCATTTACTCACTCAATTATATTTCTAGCACCATGCATTTAGTAATTTTATTACTTTAATTGAAGTGACATTTCTCTTACTGGAATAAAAATTGTGGTTACTCTTTCCACTGTGAGCAAGTCTACAAGTGACAAAAGGTTTATGTTGACAATATGACATTATTTGAATGTTTGTGTTTCTCCGCTCCTTCAGATATGCTTTAGTTTTTCTAATATTTGTGTTTATTCCTTTGAAAATACCAGATGCATTATTATTGCGCATTATTTAATGTTTTGTACTTCCAATAACATTAACTTCAAAGGTCTTTACACTTGCTATTTAATTAATCATACTTTAGTAGTAGATTTCCCAAATACTGCTTTACTATTTCTTTAGTAATTTCTTGGAACACTTCAGTCATATTATTTTGAACAAACGTTTCCCTTAAATTTGTAAATTTTGTCTTTCAACCTCTTTCCAAAATCCACAGAAAAACACAAATTATACACCATGTAATATTTTTTAATAATGATTAATAGTAACATAATACATTCTTGGTTACATTGTAGTTTAATTTCAATGTTTTCTGTTAACCAGGTACAGATAAATGCAGAGGATTTGGCTACGTCACTTATTCCCTGGATGAAGATGCTCAGCGTGCTTTGACAGAAATCAAAGATTATGATGGACAGAAGATTTTCCTGGTGACAGCCAAAAAGAAGACAAGGGACAAGAAGAAAGCTGGTCTGTATGCCGTTCTAAATACTACTAATAAAACTACACTGCCTCTAGTTAGATTGATGTAAAATTTCAACCTAAGAGTAGTGATCTTGGGCCAGTGTGAACACAATAGTCTGCCACACTTGTTCTCAAAGCCCTTGGAAATAAGTTGTTCGGTCATTTGATAAACATGGAAAAATTATTGTTTGCGTTGCAGCACCTGAGAAGGAACCGGAGGAGAAAAAGGACAAAGGATTCAAAAAGAACAAATTAAAATCCCGACTCATCATACGAAACTTGAGCTTTAAGGTATGGCAGATAAAAACTAACCCTAACCCTAAGACCTGTGTGCTGAACGGGGACAGTAGAAGTTTTTGATTTTACAATTACCAATGTCCATAGATTAATTGTATACTTGAAGAGATGTTGGTTAGTAATAGTTTTAGAAATAAAAAGAATATTAAAGCAGCAAAAAAAACCCCCAAAAAAACATCATAATATTTAATGGTCACATTTTAGGTCATATAGATGCTAATTAACTAGTTCTCTCATGCAGTGTTCAGAAGATGATTTACGAGAAATTTTTGCCAAGTTTGGAACGGTTCTTGAGGCCCGCATACCCCTCAAACCAGGTATGTTACTAATGTGGTATATAATTATGCCTTGTTTTGATTCCATTTCTCACTCAGCACTTGTGTGTACAGATGGAAAGATGCGAGGGTTTGCATTTGTTCTGTTTAAAAATGTCTCAGAGGCAGCCAAAGCACTGACCACTATGAACATGAAAGAAATTAAAGGTAGGATACAATTTCATTCACTGTGAAAATGTTCTAGTTTCACACATGACATTTGAAAAGACAATTTTTACAAAGTAGAAACAACATATGAGCCACTTTCTTTCATTTAAAGGTCGACCGGTGGCAGTGGACTGGGCAGTGGCCAGGGACAAGTATTTGTCCACTCAGCCTTCTTCAAGTACAGGTAGGAACACCATATGTTAACCTGGTTGACAAAGTTTAAGGGTGAATTCATGAAACCAGGACTACATCAAGACAAAAAATGGACCGAGAACCAAGATAATCATTTATTTTTTATTTTCCCTTCAGGCAATAACAAGGAACAGGAGGCCACCCCTAAAGAGCCAGAGACAAATGACAATCCTGAAGCGGATGAGGATGTACAGAAACCTCCAGTGAAAGAGGGAAAAAAGTACTTCAGATGAAATTTTAATACTTATTCTAATGCTCAGTGGAATTGTACCGTGAATAGTCTAAATCCTAATGCGTCACACCTTTCTTTAGACCTTCATCAAAAGCCAAAGTCGTGGAGCAGAGTGATGACAGCAGTGAAGAGGAAGAGGGAGATGAGGAAGACAGTGAGGAAGAGGAGGAAGAGGAGGAGGAGGAGGACGAGGAGGTGGAGGAGGAGGAGGAGGAGGAATCGGAAGACAGCGCTGCAGAGGAAGGCGACGAGGATGAAGACAACGAGGATGAAGACAATGAGGAAGATGATGGTAAGGCATAAATTTCTTAAATGTTGCTAAACTTAACCAAACTCTGACAATTTTTCTAATGCATAATTGGTTCTTGTGAGCTTTAATTCATGTCAGAATCTTGTTTTGTTGTTTCTCAAAAAATGCATGGGGTTGTTTGTTTCATTGACACATTGAAACAAAACACAACTATCGGTATGTTTTTGATGAGGAAACAACATTATAACATACAGTAGATCTGAAAATATCACTTAAAATAATCACTTAAAATAGCGAGTCACAACCGAACCTACCTATGAAATATACTATTTAGTACCAACCGTGTTCAACACCTGGTTTTAGTCATGTTTGTCTTAGTTAAATCATAATTTAATCTTGTTTTAGTTGTAGTTTAGACTTTAGTAAAGCATAACATTTTGGCCAATAAATAAGACTAAAATACAAGTCATTCTTTACGGGTGTTTCTATAGGAGAAAAATGCCTTAAAAACATATTTCTCTGTTGTTATTTTATTTTAATTTAATTATTTCATAAAAGCAATCATAAATACAGTATTTGTGGCTGGTTTTTGTGTGTAAATAAAACATTTACATAAGTATTCATTTTTATTGGTGTCTCAAAATTGCATTTACAACTATACTAAAACAAAATGGTTATTAAAGATGACATTTATTTCTGTGGTGTTGTGCAGATCTAGATGATGAGGATGAAGATGATGAAGATGATGACAGCGATGATGATGTTGATCTGAAGAAGAAGAAAAAGAAATCCAACAAAACTCTCTCCTCAGACATAAATGAGGGCAGAACTATATTTATCAGGTAATTTACACATTACACTAAAACATGAAATAGGCAATCAGTCCAGTTTTGATCAAGTTTAAAATTCAGTCTGTTGGGATTTTTTTTTTTAACATTATATTATTTTGAAAATGAGTGAAAATATGCAATATTTGAGTTATATTGCTTAGCCCTACATGCAATAATATATATTTTTGAACTACATTGTATTGTTACCATAATTTCCAGACTATAAGCTGCTACTTTTTTCTTGCACTTTGAATCCTGCGGCTTATAACATGGTGCGGCTAAAGTATGGACGGATTATTTATTTGGCAACACAGTGCAAGTGCGGAAAACGTCACTGTGTGGTGAACACATAGATCTAGGGGTAAATTAAGTTACAGCATGGGACTGGTCTTTAAATGTTTTTTTTTTTACACTCTTTTTGTGTTTCTTTAAACTTCAGAAACCTGTCATTTGACACTGAGGAAGAGGGCCTGGAGCAGGTTCTGCTACAGTATGGAGAGCTCAACTACATAAAAATAGTGCTGCACCCAGACACAGAGCACTCCAAAGGTATAAGGCTGCTCATGATGTAGTCACGGGCTGTCCTGGACTTTGTGAACTCACCCTGCTTTACTGCTCTACAGGCTGTGCTTTTGCTCAGTTTAAAACCAAAGAGGCAGCAGAGAAGTGTATAGCTGTGGCACAAGACGAAGCAGAGGTATCCCATGTTGCATTCAAACTTGTTTACAAAAAGTTATTGGAGTTATACTGTAGTTAAAATCTCATAAAGTTTTATTTGAATTGACATAAGTATTTTGTGCATAATCCTGCATTGTCCAGCCATTCAGGCCTTAGTGAACAGTCTTGTTTTCACTTACCACCTGCATGCTCATATTTATGTTCTTGCCAATAAACAAAATGTAAAATAATGATTTACATATGTTGTAGTTTAATGCTAATGATTATATGTCTTCTTTAAAGCCACAATATGTAACTTAGCCAAAATGCATAAAACAGGTTTTGTTTTGACTCCTCCAGCGTGTTTCCATAGAAATGTTCTTTTCCACATAATCTTACTCACTCTGGCATTAACGTTTCTATTTCCATGGAATCATGCAGGTGACCTGCCAATATAAAAAAGTTACACGCTTTACTTTTAATGGAAGTAATATATTCTGCCTTTTGGTGTAAAGCTGTGGTGTTTTTGCACAGTAGTTTTTATCTGTTGTTTGCATTCAGAATGGAGGGATCCGTGTAGACGGGAGAAAGCTGCTGATCGTAGCAGCAGTCAGCAGAGAGGAGGCGTCCAAACTCAAGGACAACAAGAAGAAAGTGGAGACTGGCACCAGGAATCTCTATCTGGCCAGAGAAGGAAGTGAGTGCTATTATGTTTAGCTTTCTAATGATACTATGATACTATTTTTTTGGGGGCTTTACAAGCATCTAGTACTGACTACTGATTTTCACCTTTGCTCTATAAATTTTACAGAAGAATTTGTGTATGTATACAGATATGTATGTATAGTTTTGCAAGATCTCGCAATATTCTGTTATTTTGATCTAGTTCACACAAATACAAAATAAAAATACCAAATTAAGAATTTGTCAACATTGAGAAATCGTTTTATTAATGCACATTAACTTGATATTTTACATATTATGGATCAAACTTACAAATGGAAATGTCTTAATTTCAAATGAAATGGCGTTCATAGTATTTTATCAAAGTTCTAATCAAGTCCAAAATCTTTACAAAAGCAGTGCAGTGCCTTTTGCGGGAAAATTAACCTTTTGACAGCTTCTCTTTTTTTGGTGAGTTTTAAATGTTCATAATGTTTGGTAACTCAGTTCTGTTCCTTTTGCACAGTGATCCGAGCTGGCACCAAAGCAGCCGAGGGCGTCCCTGAGGCAGACATGGCCAAGAGAACTCGGGTGCGTTTTGTTAAACAGAAGTAGTCAGTTTTAAAGTGTTGGCAGTGGAGTTATTCCTCACTTACCTTATGCATTATTCCCTATGAGTTTATAAGCAGGTTTCAAAACATTCAGAGGGTAAACTTTACCATGACAGTAAAGCTAACAACACAAAGTGCACTTCCTGATTATCAGACAATAAAACACTTCAGAATTAGATGCAGTGGACTTATTTAGAGCTGCTTATATTATGATAGTATATCTGTACAGGGCTAAGACACATTTTGCTCAAATACGTGGGGAAAAATACAGTGCCACCTGCTGGTCATTATAGAGATGTTTTTGCTTTGCCTAGAATGTCACTCACTCACAGATGATTTTTTTCTGTTTCTCAGTTTGAAGAGATCAAGAGGGCCAAGCTGAAGGACATTCACGTTTTTGTGTCCAAGACACGTCTGTGCGTCCATAACCTGCC
This sequence comes from Scartelaos histophorus, assembly GCA_000787155.1. Taxonomy (NCBI): domain Eukaryota; kingdom Metazoa; phylum Chordata; class Actinopteri; order Gobiiformes; family Gobiidae; genus Scartelaos; species Scartelaos histophorus. The sequence continues at coordinate 4,894 of KN498457.1, read as the reverse complement.
CAAGTCTGTGGACACCAAGAGACTGAAGAGCATCTCTCTGGAGGGGCTCAAGGGCACCAAGGGAGTGCGCATCACTGAGGTCAGAGGTCACGTCACACTCACACTGTTTGTCAATGCCTAAAGAAGAAAAGGAAAGACAGGAGCTGCTTTTAGTGCAGTTGCTAAAATTTAAGTAATAACTAATAATATAAGAAATAAGTCGTCCAAGTTCTACATGTAAAATTATCAATGAAACATTTGATGATTAAACAAGTAATATTTGTTTTCCTCCTTTAAACATTTAAATGATGCAACAGTTGAAAAAAAGAATTGTGATATTAAAGTAAAATCTTAAAATACATAAATATAAATAAATAAATAATCACAGGAGATGTTCTTTACATTGGCCCCAATGTTCTTCAGTAGAATAATCTATTAGGGTATTTTTCTAAATTAAAATGCAATACAAATGCAATAATTTGTATTTTTCATACTCATTACTGGGAGGGGGGAAATGTATCTAAAAACTGATATCACTGTTGTTTTGGAGAACAGAGAAATAAATTGTCTAATATTAAAACAATAAAAAAATTGTAAAAAAAAACCCTGAAACTTCTAATGTAATCTAATCTAAATAATAAGTATAACGTGACATTTTTCATGCCCTTTCATGGTTAAATTTACTTTTGTGCTAGATTTTCAGGCATGTTTTCACATATTCCGTCTCGAAGCCTAACATTTATGCACTAGCCGTTTCTATCCACTAGGGTGTGCTGTTTCCCTGTTCATTTCCACTCATTTCTTTGTGTTTGTCTTTCCAGTGCAGGGTCATGTATGACAAGAAACCAGAGAAGGGTCAGATCATGGGGCAGTCTTTGGGCTATGGCTTTGTGCAGTTCTCAGTCCATGAGCACGCCCTGAGCACCCTGCGCTACCTCAACAACAACCCCAACATCTTTGGACCAAAAAAGGTACCTGAGAGGTTAGCTGGGGCTAGCATGGTATCTGTGGAGTTTTTGACTAACAAGAATGAATGTTCATTTCACAGAGGCCGATCGTGGAGTTCTCGTTGGAAGACTCCAGAAAGCTTAAAATAAAAGAAGCGAGGAAGCAGCTCAGTCGGGTACGTTAGTTGTAGTAGTTGTTGTACTAGTGGTTGTAGTAGTGATGTGTGGTTGTTTGTTGCCATCATGTGGAGATAATGGGAATTGTATAAATTACTATAGCTACCCAAACCAGTTCTGTTAGAATTTTTTTTTTTATCCAATCCTATTGAGGGATCCTATAACCAATGCTGTTACTTTGTCTGTTTCTAAAACGGGCCTTAGTTTACTTGAAAAAGTTATTATATCACAGGGTTGTATTCACAACAGTGAATTAAAACTCAAAGTTTCCAGATTTTTTTTTTTAAGTCACCCTAATTTCTTTGTGATCCTAGATAATTCTTTAAAATTATAGTCCACACTAGGGCTACAACAACTAACGATCATGACTCAACTATAAAAAAAAAATCCTAGTTGTATTTTGGTCATTTTTATCTGGATTATACAGATGATTAAACATTTTCAACTTAATTTGTCATTTCAAATGTTTCACTGGACAATATAAATAATATTTGACTAATATTTGACTTCTGAAATAATCATTAGTTGCTGCCTAAGTCCTAATTTTTACACAATTAAGTGAAACATTTTCTCTAATTTATTGTGATGTGTGAGCTACTGTGTCCAAGTGATTTCCTTTGTGGGTCAACGTGTTATATTATGTTAATTGGTTTATCTATTTACTACTAGTAAACTTTATTATGTCATTAGTTACTGTAAGTAAAATCAAATGTATAATAGTAATATCAGTGTTAGCAGTAGATGTAGATGTAGTTGTACAAATAGTTAAAGTAATACATAAATTCATAAAGTGAAATCATATTTATAAGTCATTTGTTTGCACGATGCTCACATTTAGTTTTATTTTTCTACCTATTTTCTTTATTGTGTCATAATTGATGTCCTATCCCCAGGTCCAACCTCAACATGCACAACATGGAGATAAACAGATGGTAAAGAAAGGAGAAACTAAAAGTCACCCCGCGTCAAACCACACAGGCAAAGAAAAGGGTACGCTCTACTTACTTTGACTACATTTCATTTAGTAACTTTAAAATGTGTTTTTCCCATCCGTGTTACTAATTGAACAATATGTGTCAAAGATTTGAGTAAGGTTTATACATAGTCCTTTTATACAGTTTCTTGTGTACAGTATTGTGTAGCTTCTCTGTCCTAATCTGTTCATATATTATTCACATGCATATTTATTTGCACTGCTTGTCTCCAGCCCCAGTGCAACAGCAGCAGCGGCAGGATCGGTACTTCTCAGGTTTCCAGACCAGACCTGAGGTGGAACATGTGGATTTGGAGAACGGCAAGAAGCGCAGGAAGGTTCTGCCCATGCCCTCGCACCGCGGGCCCAAGATCAGGTCAGAACTCTGAGCAAGATCTTTATATCAGTCATTTGAAACTCATAACAAGACCCACAAATTGATGTTTCAGAATTGTAAAATAAAATGATAAACTGATTTAAATGGAACTTTATTAAAAAAAATGTATATGGCTTTATTGTGCGTCTGTTTCCATTGTTACTCATGAGTTTAAAACGTCACATTGATGGACTGAGGATACGCTGGAAGTGAAATATGGGCACTCAGGCAGAGCTTTGAAAAAAATTCTTTCTAAAGTGATGCAACTTGAGGTATTGCCTTTTTATGTCAGCATAACTGCTAAATATCAAAGAATTAAACAATACTGCAGCGTCAGATCCGTGAGCTGTGACGTTGACAAAGAAAAAGAAAGACTCACAATAATCATTCTAAAGAAATGACTCATAATAACTGTCACTTCACTGTTCCCCTTTAAATAAGGCCAACAGGCAGCACTATTATTTTGCTAAGTGTAATTCTATAAATGCATTAATGGCAAATCTCAGTCTACTGGAATAGTACCAATGGTAAATATTCTTCATAATTTTGTGGCAGTTAAGTGGCAGTTTGTGGCAAAAAGTGCAAAAATACAGGAAGTAGGTGCAGTTATGTAATGTCATATTTGCTGCCCATGTCCAACCAAAAGGAAGTAAAATTTCAACTAAGTAATAAAAAAAGGTTATAATAATTGTATTTTATAGATGTATTCATTTATTTTCAGTATGTTTGATATGTTTTAGTGGAGAAGCTTAACCTGTTGTGCATTTTCATATCTGTGTTGATCAGATATGTTGGTGCATTAACTTCTAACGCTAAATGTAACTCTAACCCTGTTTTGTGCAGAATGAGAGATAAAGGAAAGCAAACAGCTCCAGCGCCCAAGAAAGCCCGAGCTGGCCCCAGCAGGAAGGAGGTGAAGAGGCAGCACATGGAAAAGCCCACACACACCAAGAACCAGGTAAATACACACACACACCACAGGAACAAGAGTCTGTCACTGGGTTTGTGAGTTTGAATGAAATCTGGATCTGTAGTGGTTTTTTGCCGTCATGTGGAGCTGGATTTGTGAAATTAATACAACTACTATAGATATGCAATTACTATAGATGTCCCAAACCAGTTCTGTCAGAATATACTACAACAACGCACAAATCGGAACATGTTTGTGATATATTTCTGAGATTGTGAATTTCTAAAACAAGTCTTTAGGTCAGCACAAACTAGAGGAGAATTTGCCCGATTTAGGCTGCGATTTGCTTTGAATCGACTTGACTTTGTGCCGTCATGTGCGAGTTTGAAGTTGCTGCGCTCCTCGTGTGCGGTGTTAGTGTAACTCTGAGCTGCTCTGTCAAACATCAGCAACACAACAGCCAACAAGTGCTCAAAACATCCTGATTTCTAGGTCTTGCTTGTTGTGTTCCTTGTGGTCCTAGATCAGATGTCAAACTCAGGCCTAGTTTTGCCATAATTACTGTATTGTGAGCCAAAATAAGGTCAATCAAATAAGATCTTTATCAAATATGTATTATGTGTGTGTGGAATTTTTAATTTTTCATTTAGTTTTGCTCTTGACTTGGTCCCAGTTTTTAATTTTGCTCCTCTGTTAATCTGAGTTTGACACCCCTGCCCTAGATGATTGTGCAAAATTATAATCCAGAATAGTCATGACTCATCAAAAAATAAGTTTATTTTTTCTTTAAATGTTCTTATTTTGGTAATTGTTGTAGCATAAAACACATAGAAATACCACAAAACAGTTGCTTTGTTAAAGAAAAAAAAATTCAATTTAGGATTTAAATTGAACAATAGAAAACAATAGAACAAATCCAATAGAAAACAATAGAAAACAAAAAACAATAGGAAAAATCCATACACTGCACTGAAATAATCGTTATTTGCGTCCTTAGTCCTCGTTTTCACACAATTAATCTCAAACTAGAACTGAACGTAAGGATATTGAGATTCAGTTTTGCTTTCTGAAGAAAAAAGAACAATGAGATATGATGCTTTTTTCTCCATCAGATTAATTCCAGTAAGCCGTTCAAGAGAAAGGGTGGGGACCCCTTCGACAGCCTGGTGGAGCAGTACAAAAGGAAGCTGATGGGGAGCACAGGCGGAGCGGTCAAGAGGAGCAAGTGGTTTGACAATTAAAACTTTTTTTTTAGGCTTACAATTCAGATTTAAGACTGAGAATATTCTGGCCCTGGTTATATCATGTCAGTTCATGTCATTTTGTACTTCATCAGGGATTCTGTTTTTGCAAGATATTCACACGTTTTAAGATATTTATTGACTTTCTCTGAGTAGCTCAAGTTAGAAAAAACAATCTTTTTCTGGGATGCATCATCAGAGAACTCAACAAATTCAGATTGTCTTTTCCCCAGTACTGGTCAGATCACTCTTGTCATGGTCTACAGCAGGTCAAAGAACTAAATGAGAAAA
>KN498456.1:708-10826 GCA_000787155.1 Scartelaos histophorus | reverse complement strand
CTTAGTACATTTAGTAATACATTTTGACCACATTTTTATTGAATATTTGAGATTTTCTTTTCATACATTAAAACAGTGTATTTACCTTATTTATCTCACGTTCCACAGAGAATGTAGAATTGGACAGTGAACAGGACGAGGACTCTCTCGACTCGAATGAACTTGACCACATTTCAACAGCGTGGCTCCATCATAAGGGCAACTAGATGTTAAAATGGCTGGCGTGCTGTCCAGATCTGTCACATTTTAGACATAATAAAAAGGAAAACATGATGAAGAAGACACCTATCAGTTTGGCTGCTGAAATCATGTCAAGGACAAGAAAGAAAGCCCTTTTTTTATACAAAATCATCTTGTCAGTTAACATCATTACATGTGAAGTGTCCTCCTTAGTTTTTTGCCTTTAGTCTTACTCAATTTTTCATTCATTCATTGATTTCATTTCTTTTTTATTTACATTTAACACAACGTCCCAACTTTATCAGAATTGGGGTTGTAAATATGTATGTATGTATGTATGTATGTATGTATGTATGTATGTATGTATGTATGTATGTATGTATGTATGTATGTATGTATGTATGTATGTATGTATGTATGTATGTATGTATAGTATGTGTGTAAATGAGAGAATGTAATTTGATTTGGGCAATGAGTATTGTGTATTATGTACACGCTGATGTAAACCTTCATTTCTTTCGAGATTAATAAACTACCTCTACTCTACTCTTGTTCACATTGAGCAAACCTTGTCAGAGAAATTACCTGGTTATCTAGAGGAGCAAGGAGTGTAGTAAGCTCAGATCCAGCAGGCTCCTTCTTCTTCCGGTAGTACTTAAGCAATGCCGGAGTAAATCTTTCCAGTGATGACCGGAATGATGTCATGAGGTCAATTTGTGTGATCCGAAAGAATTCACGGCATATCTGTGGAAACAGTGCAGAAGTGTGTTGAAGTTAATATACAAGTTACAAACACAAAAAACTTGAACAAGCAGGCATTTGTTAAGACTAATATAGCAGTAGATGCTCACCTCATCTTTGTGGAATAGGGCAGGCCATCTGTCCCTCAGTACTTGGACAAGGGGCTGAATTTCAACAACCTCTCGGCGTCAGAGAGAAAAGGTAACAGCCATGGTGTCTTTAATAAAGTTGACATCGAATGTCTTTTTTTCAGTTTCTTTGGTCATTTGTAATCGTAGGTCATCAAGCGATTCATGTGATTGCCCTTCGGCATGTGGTGGTAAAAAGTTTACCTTGGCTCTTCTTGCTTTTTTGAGGCGAAACTTCATTCCTTCTTCTGAATCAGCTTTCTTTTTGTTAACAGATACTTCTGCATGCCCAGCCGTGCGCAATTTGTTTCGATAGTTTCCAACTTTAAACCAAAGGCTTACAAGCCAACCGTCATACCCAGTTCCAGGACCATCTTCTGTGAGGCATGGGTGTTTTGCTACTAGTGCTGCAGCGTAACACTTCATATCTGCCTTATCTGGGTAGCATTCTGTTGCAAAAATGGACTCCACTATGACAGTGCAGATGGCAGATTTCATTTCTCTTGGGGGGACAATGGGAGTTTTGGTCTGCCTGTAAATCTCATTGCCTTGTTTAAGCCGGAGTTCAACATCAAGCGAGAATGTGGGTATTTGAATTGATCCAGGCGATGGCAAATCTTTAGCTGTTTTAAGTTTTCTGTAAAAGTTTGGAGAACCCAATGTGTCTGAGTGACTAGATGTGCTTGCTGTGTCAAGTGACGTCACAGAGCTTGTGTCTGACATGTAGCGTGCAGGTGACTGAGTAGGACTATCACTTAAAGCAACGTTGTCCCACACCACTTTTAGAACAGATTTGTCAGGAGGCAACTCATCAATGCTATGTAAATTACAAAGGGCATTGCCAAAATCTGGATCTTCAAATTGCAAAGAAAACCCTCCTTCCAGTCCAAGCATCTCTCTGAGAATATTCTTTATCCGGTCCACAGATTCTGGAAGACCAGGAAGCTTCACCCGCCGAATGTTGTCTGGGGAAATGTACACCCGCAATAGCATTCTGAGGGGATAAAATACACAACAATGTAAGATTTAGTCATGTTATATCAAATCTACTATGCTGTGTGTGGTGGCAAATATATCAATAAAATCATTTTTTATTAGAACGTTTAAACTATTCACATTGCATTACATTAGATTTAGCTGTTGCTTTTTTTCCAAAGTGACTGAACAGTCATTTAGGTCAAAGTTACAGTGCCTGGAGCAATGTGGGTGCAGCCGTGGCCTACTGGTAAGGGAGTTGGACTTAAGACTTCAGAGGGTTGCAAGTTCAAACCACACCCTAACCAGGTGGTAATGGCTGAAGTGCCATTGAGCAAGGCATGTAACCCCATTGCTCCAGGTTGTAACCAATACCCTGTAATAATTCTAAGTCGCTTTGGATAAGAAGCATCAGCTACGTGTAATGTAATGTGGGGTTAGGTGCCCTGCTCAAGGGCCATAGATGAGGGTACTGGAGCACTATGGGCAGAGTCAAACCTGTAACCTTCTGATCAAAAGACCAACTCCCTAACCATTAGCCCACACCTGTCCCTTGCCATGTTTTCACTTACCACTGATGTATTAGAAAAGCCTTTGGCGTCACAACAAGACAACCTCCAACTGTATATGCCACCAATGGATGGAAGTCATTTAGCATGTCTGTATCTAGGATACAAATCTCGCCATATGGGCTTTCCTCAAGGATGTAAGACCTTAAATGCTCTGTATACCATGAAGTGACTTTCTTACAAAGCAATGAAATAGTTTTCTTAACCACTACACATTTCATAATCTTAAAAAATTCAGGCATGCCACTTGAATATCCAGCTGAAACCACAAAACCTGACCGGTATCTGATCCCATCCACACACACATCCCTAGAAACTGAGATGGAGTCGGTGTTAGGGTATTTCTTTTCAACAGCTGACCTGAGCGGTTTATCCAAATTGCAGGTTGAAAATGGTTCGGCATTTTCGATGTAAACAGACTGCCAGAAAAGTTCACCACGATCGGAATAGTAGGCCTGCATTTCTTGATGTTTTGTTCCCAGGGTCAGAAGGATATTTTTAAAGTTTTGAGTATCATGCACGACTTTTTTGAAATAGCTATGTTTCGCTTTGAAACGCATTGTCCATAATGAGACAAGCAGGCCAAAACAGTGGATTAAATGTGGATAATGATCCACAAAGTGATGTTTCAGGCGGATGGAGAAATCTGGAAACGTTTCAATGAGCAAATTTCTGTGGTAATTTATCAAACTAGCCATGTAACTCAGAGTTTCCTCTGAAAGTTATGCACAAACAGCTAACTCCACAATGACTTTCAGATCCATTAGAATCTCCCAACATGGCTCATTTTCTGGAATGCGGTGACCGATAATGAGCGGTAGTAAACGAAGGAGGGTCCAATTTTCGTGCGCATTCCCTCCAATAGTACCCTTTTTAAAGCACGACTTGGCAATGATTTTCGGCTTATTCACTTTATCAGGGCCTTGGTATGGGAAGGTCTTGATATACTTATTCAGCTCATCATGTGTGAACAAACCTTTGGCTATCAACGCCTGCAAACAAACTGCTAATTCCTCTGGCACAATACCCTCAAACAAATCGTGAAGCACATCAGGAGGAAATCCGGTAACAGGGTGAAAGTATGACAATGCCTTGCTTAGTGCACATTCCCTTTTTACCCCAAAGACAGGGTGCATGCTGCCACTACTCTGCAATATCTCCACATGAGAGTTGTGCTCCTCAATAGTTCTTAATTTGAAATCCCTGATGCACTTAACATCCTTCTTGTCAATCACACAAAATCTGCAGTAGTTGGTGGCACTGAAACACTCCACAAACCCTGCCAAACTGTTTGCCCCAAGATTGTCTGCACACACACAAAATACTGTACCCTTCACGTTTTGATTTAGACGAGGGACAAACACCCCATTTTGCTCCAGATGTTGTAGATCGCGAGTTAAAGGGCTAAGGAATTTCTCATATCCGAAGTTGCGGACATCATCACTTTTCCCCAGTACAGCCAAATGAATAGATGTCAGATTAGAACGGTATTTTGGCAGCAGGTTTAGCAAAACCCAGTACATTGCTACAATTTTATGTTCCTTCCTAGATGTGCCAAGAGGGTTGCATACCTTAAATGCATCTATATACAACCCCAAAGACATTTTAGGATCTTCCTCACTCAAAAGTGCATTGGCTTTGTAAAAATTGCCATCTTGAAAAGAATTGAGCTGTCCAGAAGTTGAGCTTTGATTGAAGACAATTTTGTCCACAAAGTCTGCATTACACAACATGTTGTTCAGTGTGTCATGAATTGGAACATAAATGAAAGACTCCTTACAAGTTCTGTCATACAGATATTCAGTGGGCTTCAGAATTGAGAAATGTTCTTGGAAATACAAGTCTCGTCTGTACTGTGTGGATAACCTACCCCACTCTGTGGTTTGAATGATTGGATTACATTCAAACAGAGCACCAGTGATTTCCTGAAGGATTGTTGAATCTTTGTCTATGCCATGTTTTCTGCAAATATCTGTTATTTTCTTAACAGCCAATTCATTTGCCAGTTTCTCTATGTCATAGAGATCTAAAATGATTTTCTGAGTGGCATTTTTGGTGACATGTAGGACTGTCTGCATTGACAAAAACAGAGATGCCAACTTGTGTTCCAGTGCATCAGTATCAAAATGTTCAGCAAATGGTTCATCTGCCTCTGGATGCATGGAGGGTCCTTCATCCCCATCATCAAAATCACAACCATGACAGCCAGTGTCAGTACTTCAAGAGGAGCTGCAGACTTTATGTCTGTATCAGTATGTTTCTTGTGTTTTCTGCACTTGTGAATGTTGAAGTTGGCAACACTGTTAATTTTGTGATAACAGCCTACAAATGGACATGTAACTTCCTCTCCATTTCTCAAATGACCCCTTAGGTGTGTGAAAAAATCACAAGCACTACAGGCACTTAAGAAAGAGCAATAATCACACTTAAATGTCGACGTAATTGTAATCGATTTCTCTTCTACATGGTTGCGTGCTATATGACTCTTCAAAGTACCTGATGTCCTAAAGTTACAGACACAATCCGAATAGGGGCAGGTCCAATTTTTTCCTTGATGGCCCTGGGCGTGTTTCAACCGGTAGTGATTAAGAACTGTTGTCACATCAGAGTGAGCAAATTTGCAGTGTTGGCACTGCATAACACAATTTGGAGAGTTGTATCTGGAGGGAAGAAACAAAAGAGAATAAAAGTATTAATTACAATATCTGAAATTAAAGTCTTTAATCAGTGTAACTTCACAACTTCAGTACAACATTTGAAAAATAAAATACAGGACTATATACATACAAGTGTATATTGCTATTCTGGTAAAACAATGTTACAATAGGAGTTGTGTCTAAACCCTGTAAGCATAATGCATGCAAAGTGTGTTCAAACATGCACCTCCCCTTCTATGTTACGATGCTGCGGAACAGTACTTCACTGCGAAATGGCATGAAAGAGGAAAATCTAAGCTATGAAACCTATAATTTGTACATATAACACACAATATTTTATACTTGAAACAGTGCAATATCTTGACTTTTTTAGCACATCTCTCTACAGTGGAGATACTCTCAAGTGTGTAAATATGGTTGTATGTGTCCCAGTGCAATATCTTGAACTGAGTTTTGTAGCACAAGGGAATGTCCCAGACTGGGCCACCTTTACTGCAATATCTAAACAAGACAAATTGTGCAACAACTTATAACTAATGTGCAATTACCAGCTGTAACCTAATGTGCACCAGCTAGATAGGATTTTTTTAACAGTACTTACTCATTCTTTTCTCATACTGATTTGTAAATATCCCACTATGTTGTATATATCCTATCTAAATGTCAGCACTGAAATTAGTTGTTGCCAATCTCATTGTGCATATATGTATAGTGCAAATTTTACATGTGGATAGCGACAATAAAAGGCATTCTATTCACTCGTTTGTGCAGTCAAGGATGGCCAACAAAAATGATCGTGAATTTAGCTGACCTAATTGCTGGAGGAGATAACGTGTGCATGTGGAACTGTGCCTGTGTCTGTTCATGGCGCAGACCGAGAGCATTGGTTTACTCAGCAAAACACGCCTATCAGTTTCCAGAGCCCTGTATATACCGAATTAGCATCTATACAAATAGTTGTGAAATGTATTCATAAGCAGTTATTTCCCATGCGCTTCGCTGCTCTAAAACAGTAGCAAAACCGCGCATTCAGCAGCTCGGTTCAACCGTGCCCAAAACCACCCCTGCTCCCGAGTTGTTGCACATCACGGCATTCCGTGTTTCTATTGCCCCAACCACCAATCCATTTTACCGTTCATTGCAATGAAGTTGCAGTAGGATGTCAGCAGATACCCTTAACCACTCTCTTGCATCTTACAGATTTGGGTCTAAAACTCCATGCAGCCCAACTGCCTTACATAGCCAGGTTGTAAATATTAGCCATCTAACGACGGTGAAAATTGCTTATAGTTCAGTTACTTAGCATGAGAGAACCCCACCCTATTTATTTTGCGTATTATCCATACATAATCCGTAGTGGAAATTAAGACATTTTGGGTTCTATTAATGCTTGAAAGTTGTGTAGTAACGTTATAACGCTAGGAACGTTAGTTCTGACGTTAGGAAACCTCAGCTTTGATCGTGGACAGCTAGCTAGCTAATCAGATCTGGTTAGACAGCCGACTAGGCTATATATATAAGTTTAAAAATGAGCTGAGACTCAAATTATGCGCAAGACTGTTGAATCTGTAAGTTACTGTGAGTTATTGAAAGTAGTTCGAACAGAATTAATCTTACCCTTATCAACAGTTTAATGCGTTCAGGTGGCTGTCTTCATTTGCTGTGGCCAAGCATGTGGTGAGCATAGGTGGTGAGGTCGTCCAGCCCTTCTGTTTTTCCAGGAGAATCCCCGTAGCAGTTCATTGTTGCACTTGCGCATACAAGTCGACGTCTACTTCAAAGTTGAAGTTTAACCCAAATACTTGTAAAACCAAGTTATGTCAAATCAGCTATTTAGCTTTACAATATTAACTAAAAAAAATGGTTGATTTTAATGGTAATAAGAAGTTTTTAAGACCAAATTAAAAAAAATAGTTTTGTAAACTGAAAATCATTTGTTAGTATAACACATGCCAAGTTTTATTTTTTACAGTGTAGAGAGTGCAACACTTTCGAGCGCAGTTTGGGTGGTACAATAACACGTGACCCCCACATGACACATCCTTGACATACAGAGAGTTGGTCTTTTCTTGTACAATAGTCTGATAGTTCAGGATCTATGTGTTTTGGCCAGCCATTTATAGTTAAATCATACACTTTGGACAACTGCGGGTCATTTCTGGTCTCTTTACTTATTTGTGCACTGGTTACAGGAAAAGGCTCCATCTGCAGCATGTGAAGGGTTACAGCAGGGTCACTGGCTTTACCTGTTATTGGCTGAGGAAGGCGAGAAAGTCCATCTGCATTACCATGCTGCTTGGTTCCCTTGTATTCTATAGTGTAGGTGTGTGCTCCCAGAAATAGAGCCCACCGCTGTAAACGAGCTGCCGTCATTGTTAGTACCTCTTTTTCTGGACTGAAGATCGAGACTAGTGGCTGGTGATCTGTAATCAAAGTAAAATGTTTTGCATACAAATATTGGTTAAACTTTTTAACTCCCCACACTAGGCTTAGTGCTTCTCTGTCTATTTGTGCATAGTTTTGTTCTGCTGGAGACAAGGAGCGAGAAGCAAATGCAATTGGGCGTTCAGAACCATCAGTCATTTTGTGTGAAAGAACAGCTCCAATGCCGTATGGTGAAGCGTCACAGGCTAAGCGTAGGGGCAATTTTGGGTCATAGTGAGTAAGCACTTATCAGAGGTGATGAGCTGTTTTGCCTTTTTGAATGCATGGTCACAGTCCTTAGACCAGTTCCATTTTGTATTGTCATGGAGCAGGGCATTAAGAGGGTGTAGCAGTGTTGAAAGGTTAGGCAAAAACTTGTGATAATAGTTGATAAGGCCAAGGAAAGAACGTAGCTGACTTACATTTTCAGGCTGTGGGGAATTGACAATGGCCTCAATTTTCTCTCTGGTTTTGTGCAGTCCATGTTTGTCAATTTTGTGCCCAGAGTATTCAATGCTTTCCTTGAAAAATTCACATTTCTTTTTGTTAGCTTTAGTCCATATTCCTCTAGTTTGGCCAAAACTGCATTCAAGTTTTTCAAGTGTGAGTTTTTGTCTGGGCCAGTCACGATGATGTCATCCAAGTAACATTGTGTACCTGGGATCCCTTGTAGCACCTGGTCCATCGCACGTTGCCAGATTGCTGGAGCACTTGTGATGCCAAATACAAGTCTGTTGTACTGGTACAAGCCCTTGTGAGTGTTTATGGTAAGGTACTTGCGTGAACTTTCATCCATCTCCATTTGCAAGTATGCCTGAGCAAGATCTATTTTTGTGAAATGTTCACCATTTGCCAAAGATGCAAAAATATCATCAATGCGAGGGAGAGGATATTGGTCAGCATGCAATACAGGGTTAACTGTTACTTTGAAGTCACCACAGATACGCACCTTGTCTGTTGACTTTTTGATCACTGGAACAATTGGTGTTGCCCATTCTGACCAGTCCATCTTGGATAATATTCCTTGACTCATCAGGCTTTGTAGCTCAGCTTCCACCTTTGGGCGTAGTGCATATGGCACAGGATGTGCTTTGTAAAACTGGGGTTAGCATCTTTTTGGATTTCTAGGCGAGCTTTGATGTTTTTCATGGTCCCTATGCCCTCACTGCAGCGTGTTTGTCTATGATCTCTGTCAGTTCAATGCTTCTTGGGTGTTTTGAAGCTAGGCGCAAACTTTTTATTTCTTGCCAGTTTAGTTTAATTTGTCTCAACCACTGACGTCCAAACAGTGGAACACCTCCGTCTTTAAGAACAAACAGTTCCAGGTTGCATGTTTGATTTTTGTATTTCACTTTGACTTTCATTTTTCCCATGGGTGCCACTTTTTGACCTGTGTATGTTTTCAGTTTTACACTTGTGCGAGATAACTTTGTGTCAGGGAAGTTTTTCAGGTAGTCATTGTTCGAAATGATTGACAGGGCAGATCCAGTGTCTAGTTCCATCTTTAATGGCACTCCATTGACTTTTGGGGTCAGCCATATGACATCACTGTCATCCTCTTCAGTTGCATACAATCCAAGACAAGACAACTCTTCCTCACTTGAGCTATCAGACTCAGCCTGTGCTACTTCGTGTAGTTTTTGCCCTCTTTTTCCTTTTGGTTTGTCCTTTGTAAAGTTGTATTTTGATTTACACATTTTCTGAATGTGTCCTCTTTTATTGCATTGTCTACAGTCTTTGTCTTTAAACCAGCATTCTCCCGGGTCGTGTGACTGTTTTCCACATCTGTAACACGGCTTTGATTTGTTACCACGTTGCTGGGCGTGTAACTTGAACACGGAGCAGGTACTAGAATTTTTACCCTGTAGCTCGACAGCATCTTTTGCTGCGGTTTCCATTGACACGGCTATATCTACTGCCCATTTCAATGTAAGCTTGTCCTCCGTTAAAAGACATCTTTGGGTGCTCTTGTTGTGCAGCCCGCAAACGAAACGGTCTCTCAGCGCATCAGATAGTCCTTACCCAAACTGACAGTGCTCCGCCAGCCTTCTCAGTTACGCTATATACTCAGACACGGTCTCGGTTTTTGACTGGTTTCTCTTGTGGAACCTGAAGCGCTCTGCAATTACCAAAGGCGCTGGATTAAGATGATTCTTGAGTGTTTGTATAATTTCATAAATCGTTTTATTTGCCGGTTTAACTGGGACAATAAGGTTGCGAAGTAAGTTGTACGTCTTCACTCCCATTAAACTCAATAGGACTGCCACTTTTTTCTCGTCCTCAATGCCATTAGCAACGCAGTACTGTTCAAATCTTTCTACATACGTCATCCAGTCTTCCACAGAACTATCAAAAGTGTCCATATGTCCCACAAGTGCTGACATTTTTCCGTTTGATTTCGGCCGTTACCTTGGTTCCGCTGTCTTTTTTTTTTTTTTTGTCTT
>KN498455.1:12112-29514 GCA_000787155.1 Scartelaos histophorus | reverse complement strand
TGTCTGACTGGTTTTGTTTGGGTGTGACTCTCACATGAGGACTGGAGCTCTGCTGTGCTGTTGGGATCATCTCCTTTGAAGCTGCACACATAAGCCCACAAAACCATAACTGTTTATTTATTAAGAGGAAGAGCTTGCGGTCAGTTCAGGAAAAAATAGACTGGAAATTAAAACAAAAATTCACCTGAAACTGAAACTAGTTTTCTGCATTTTCAAACCAACAGAAGGTGTGATGTAAATAACAAATAATATCTCATAGTGTAACACCCTTTCTTAACTTGTGTTTCAATCTGGAGCTATTGAAATATAAAAATTATACAACCATAATTATACAATAATAGAGAAGTCTTCCTCTGACACAAAGGTTAGGTTTTCTTTTTCTGTTTTTATGCATTAAATCACATGATATTGTCTGAACAAAATCAGTATGCCAACCTCAAAACTTTCTTGAGTTTTTTGCACCAGTTCTTTTCAGCAGTTTCTTACACTTTGCTAGAATCAGTCAGAGCATTATGTTGTTCTTAAAAGTTTCACTTAGATAACTTACAGGTGGGAGTCATCCAAACTCTTTAGAAACATTTTCATATGGAAAAGTGTGCTGTAGTTCCACAGACAGTGCCAGTCTAACTTAGTCTTGTAAACTTTGTGGAAGTTTCCCTGGTGCACGGCGGCAGAACAAAGCTACTGTACAATAAGGTGTGTGTGGGATGTGTTAATCCAGTTTAATCCTCAGAGCAAAAAGGGCTTTGACGCTGGCGCCCTGAGGTTGGACCGAGCAGAGAGCACAGGGCACTCAGCCATTCTGTCACAGCGAAGTGTAGTGTAGTGATGGAGGATGGAAACACAAAGATTACATCCTACAGCAGCCTGGAATGTCATACACAATTGGATATGATTCAGTACCGTGTTTTGTTTTGTTTCATGGCCTAATAAACACCAAAGATCATCTTTTTAACAGTGTTTCAAAGAAGATGAAACATGGCACCCACATGAATATTTTACTCAAACCTGCTTCTCCAGACCTAGGTGTTTGGGTGAAGGATGGGAGTTAAGTTGGTGAAACCTTTGAAAACTAATGCATGTTATTAAATATAGCTGTAATGGGGAGAAAACATGCACTGTGGGAAAAATCGCCCCAACCACTTCTCATTCAAGATTTGGCCCCTGAATGTTGTACTGCAGCTGCTCACTGTGCCTGACAGGTTGCCCAAGCAGGATTGGTTGAAGATGGGTCAAATTCAGAGTATGATTTTTTGTTATTAAGGGATTAATAAAGTATGCCTCAACCTTAACTTTAATATCAGGTATTGCCTTTCCGCCATACACATTACAGTTTTCAAATGTCCAGCATTTTTCCTACCAAGAGACTGTCACTGGTTCAATTTCTGGCTGACCACTAGATAACAAACAATCAACATTCAATCATGGCTTTGACACAGAAGAATGAATTGAATTGAGGGCTGGGACATTTACTGCGCAATATTAACCACTGAATCCTGTGTTATTGTAGCAGCTCAGATCTGATCCATTTTGCTGCCACAAAAGGACCTAAAAGTAATAAACCAGCAGCAGTATGGAGACACCGGAGGCAGCCCCACGTCAAACTGCTCACATCACTTTCTGAGGCATTTTAACAAGGCCAGCTGTCTGCTACACTGGTGCTGGAAGTAGCTCTAATAGCCCGCCTTTGTCAGATCTTTTCTGCCTATGTCAAAGGATCCCAGATCACTGGCTGATAACGCTGGGAGCACTGACAAGCTAAAGTTTTACTGGAGACTGCCGGCCACTGGAGCTCTGATTTAGGAAGAAGACTTAAAGCATGGCCCATAAATTCAGTGGCATATTTTCCAATAGTTCATGTCAAAAACAAAAGACACTGTAGGTAAGCCAATAAAACAAAGAACACAGAGGCAGCAGTAATAACACAGCTTGTATTTATAGTAGCACAGAACTTCCCAAAATGGCAGCTATGTCATATCAAACTTAAAAGTCAGATGAACATTTTTGACAGTGAGTAGTTTTATTGTATTTATTATTTTATTTTATTTTATTTTATTTTATATTATTTTATTTTTTATTTTATTTTTTTTTAACAGTGATGCAGGAAGTGGGAGAAAGTTTATATTTTCAAGTTTAACCTAACAAGGCTACTAACATAGGTAGGGAAATCAAGAATAATTGGTTAATACATTTTTGTGGGTATACCGGTCAGAATATAATTCAGACAATTTAACTTTTTTAAAGCTTCTGACATACTAGGGCCTTGGTTATCTGTAAGTCAGTGTGAATGCCATTGTGGTTCTGTTGTGCTTTCACAATATGCTTAATATTAAATTCCGATATTATGACATCTTTAGCTTTAGTGAGTTGGTACTAAATATTGTGCTCTTAAATTCATGGAGAACCCTGCTTCCAAGGGTGAGATTACCCTCACTAGATTATCCTTTTGTCTTTACCTTACACACCACGAAAATCTCACTACCTCATTGCAGGTCCTTACACCACTTGCAAAGGACCTACATCGACTGCTAAATTCTCAACAAAGTACTGTGGAGAGCTTGCGTCACCGTAGGGATTGTGGTACAGTGCGTCTCTTTGCCTGTTTTGATCGACAAAGTGGAGCGAGAGTAGCAGCACTCCTCGGCACCAGACTGGCTCCAATGCCGAGCCCACGATAAGGCCCGGGAGATGGGAGAAGATGAGTGTGGAGATACAAGATAAGGGCCAAAGGAGAAGCGCGCCCTCAGTCAATTGAAAAGCTGTCAGGGCGCAGGTGCATACAAGCTACAAGCAGCAGATAAGAGCTAACTCCCGTCCGCCAGTGTTCTCTGCATGCTCGGCCCCTACCCCCCTTGTTATCCTTTTCTTTCTCCTCCGCCATCGCACCGGTATTAATCAAAGTGGTAAAATAGTCCGGGAATGTGCGCCCTCTAACATGTCAAAAGCCATTTCCTGCCTGGATAGATAAGGACGGACCTGTTTACTTCACTCTCTAGGTCTCTGTGGAGAAGGGTGTCTCTTGGGAGCAACAGTCGTGCTCAACTTGCTTCACCTGCTATTTTTTTTACTAAACATTTTTTTTGTCTTTATGCTCAGCAGCTGTAAATTCGCCGCATTGATCAATATTATTTTGATAGCCTCTATTGAATATCTACTGCTTAACTTGGAGTCACTTTACAATTTCATGCATTATTCATTCACTCCTGTCCTGTCATAGCCACATCTGCCTCGAGGCCGAGTAAATGTGATATTCTGTGCTATTCTGTGCCATCTGCTTTGACCACTATTCATACAGAAGTGGGAGCATTGTGTTGCCCAAGGACACAACAGTAAGCACAGTTCTGAACTGGGTTTATAGCACTGACCTTCAAATTGATGGACATGTGCTCTAATCACTTTTAATTCCACCTTTAACAGAGCAAACTTGGGCAAGCTTGGGTAAATGGAAGGAAATTTGAAATGTAGTACTTTAGCAGTCAATGGAGTTTTATAACATTTAAAGGACTGTTCAATGGCCCAATTCAGTATTCAGAGTCCAACTTGTTTATATTTTGCTTGTAAATACATTTTTAAGCTCTATCATGAAACGTACATATGCATTTAGCAGATTTAGTATTTCTCTCTTGAAGTATAATTAATTAAACTCTGATTATAACAGTATACAATAGCCTATAGAAAAAACTTTTAAAACAGTGAAACTAGAATTTTAATATGCTGCCATTCTATTCACACACAAAACCACTCTTTGTAATCAGCTGAAGACACATTTTTAAGACACAAAGCCTTAATAGAACATATGCACAATGTGGGGCTTACAAGTGCTCAATTAATTTTAACTCTATACAATATTGGATTTTTGCAGCCGCCTCCTACTTTGTCTTAGATGTTAACAGGATTTTCTAATTAGTCGGCCAAAGATACCAGGACTTTGTAGTGGAATAAAATAGACAAACAATGCTTCATATGTATAGCCAACGCCATTAAGCAAAACACTGGCCCATCTTTGGAAGTTGAGGAAGCGTGGTTTAGCTGTGATAAAAGCATCTGCCTTATCGGCTATGCGGTTTTGCCAGAGCCTTTTGTAGTATATGGCATGTTTTGTGTCTTTTTGCATTTGCTAATTCCTCTTTTATTCCTTCTTTTTATTTTTTAAGCCTGATTGTGAGGCCTGTGTGTTGCCTAAGATTTAAAGTGATGGGCAGCACCATTAATTAGCTGCTAATCTCACTGTTTATGCTATTTGTGGTTCACAGATGTTTAAAAAAAAAAAACAGCTTCCAAAGTTTAAAATGTTTGCTAAACTCGCATTCAGGTTTTAACAGTTTAAATTGCATTAGTTCATCATGTTTTTTGGGGTTTTTTTTTAAATATGAGTTTACTAGGTCACTAAAATGTAACAAGGACAAACATGCCCAGAGATGCTAATATGCGGTCTATATGGAAGTTTAGTTACTATAAAAATGAAAGATCTATTATTGAAACCATTAATATCTCACAGTAATGTTTTGAGGGAGGGTTCAGATTGTACAGATTTGAGGAGATTTGCCTACAGAACTAATTTTCAAGTGGATTCACCCAATGACATAAAGAAGTACTAATTGTCTAATAATTACATACAGTATAAATTCCTCCAGACTGCGGTGTTCAGAAAAATGGGCTTCTTGTGGATTTTTTCTGCAGATATTATTTGACTTTGGTATGCTCGCGGACTACCATACCAGATCAATTTATCTATACATATCAGATCTTAAAACCCTTGCTTTCTCTGGAATGTTTCACAGTATTTAAGCTTTATATCTTCCCACTCTAGTAGGAAACCCAATGTTTGCTTATTACAACATTTTGTGTTTTTTGCTTTAAAGTTTAAAGTTTGCTTTAAAGTTTGGTTAGTAGAAGCTATAAATAAAGATTTCTTAATATGTGCAAAGAAAACAAACACTTCCTGTCAAATAACTTCTAAACACAAGTGCTTTGAAAACTAGTTAAACCATTTTCCGAAGTTGTTTATGCTTTACTTTACAGATACAAGCACAAACATGTCCACTGCACCCAAACATAAATTTTCCCCAAATTGTACAATGCGCAGTGGTGTGTATCGGACTCACTCACTCTCTAGAATCCCATTTTTTTATTTATTTCCCTTAAGCGGCTCAGTTAATATTGTTGATTTAAGACCTCACCTTCAATTTACTGTAGCACGTGGACGAAGCTTTAGCCTTCGCCAGTGCTCAACCAATTTTCTGCTTCAAACGCCTTTAATAAACCTATGCACTGCTATCGGTATGCCACCATTTCCCTGATGAAGGCCATTTATTTCAAATTAAAGCTGAATTTCTTATCTGCCCCGGCCTCAAACGCAGCACAGATAAAGACAGCCAGCTTTGGTGTCCTCCTCTTTATGTGGTGTTGAGAGAGCGGGATTAGCTAGGCGAGCTTGGACCATTTGGATCTGATAGGCAGCCATTAGTTGAAAGAACATCACTGGATACATCCCTTTATTTTCCTCATCTTTTATCTGACCGGCTGCTTTATTCTCTGTTCATTTGTCTTTAAACCACCATCATTCCTCCACTGATAAACTGCCCCGTGATACTGATGTGTGTGGGTAATTGAAATTATGGCGTTAGTTCTCCATTGAATCAAAGTGAAAGGCCGAATCCTGCCACAAATGGCTCTGGCATCTGCCTAGTGAAGAATCTCCTATTAAAGGTGTGTCTAAATGTGTTTAAATACACAGCAGAATGAATCAATGGAAATCAATAAAGAGCAGAAAACGCAGTTTGATACTTGCTGCAATTTTACAAAGCGATTTGTGGACTTAAATTGAAAGAATACAATAATATGAAATTCCTTTGTTTTTGTTAAGATGGTGAATGGTTGTTGATATATGTAATTGCACTCTAAGAAAGACAATTATCTCATTTAAATTAAAAGGTTATTTTCATCTTGTTAACAAACCTCATCCAATATTAGTATAAAAAGTTGAAGCTCGAGTAAAAAAAAGTTTGTACAGTTGAAGAATGAGTTTAAGTTTTTCAGGAGGGCAAGTTAACCACAAAAGGGAAAGTTCATTTCCATGTTGCAAACTACTGTTGTACTCTGAACTGGGTTCATTTGGAAGCCCCAGATTCTACCAAAGCAAAATGCTTTGGTCTGACTGCAACACTATAACTAAAAGATGTAAAAAACAAAAACATACAGATAGATGTTATTATTATTGTAATTTAACAGTATCCATGCAGACAAGCAGCCTCATGACCAGCTAAGATATATTTATTTAATTCCATACTGTGTAACATCCCAGGCAAAACAATGACACCATGGAGACAAGCAGATAGCAGACCCTCCACCAAGAATGTTACACACTGCACCTTTAAATTATAAACTTGATGCTTAGGTAGTTTGTTTTTTAGATAGGTTGTTGTTTTGCCTGGAATATTCACATATGACATTAAACAACTCTACTTTACATTTATTCAATTACAGGTGGTTTAATGCCTCAAAAATACCTTGAAAAACAGGCATTGTGGCTGTGAGCGTGGTTGCCTCTGCTCTGATCTGATCACTTGGTCTGGTTTGGTCTCCATGCAGATAAAAATGTTTAATGCCATACTGTGGAACATTTGACAGAAAAGTTACACAATGCACCTTTAACACCAATATGTACTTTCAAGATTGACAATTGGAATTTTTGAATATAGTAGTTCGAGACTGACATGACGAGTTACATTGAGCTGCCTTTGCGTGGGTTCAGAATCCTTTACCTGCGTGGGTGCACTTACCTCCATCTCTGTCAATCAGCGTCTATTACAGTAATGGCTCCGGACCTGTCATAGTTAACAATCACACAGACAGAAACCAATTAGAGGTCTAACCACATTTAAATCAAGCCCGCTAATTCCATTCCTCCCTGCACACGTTTTTGCTGGTCTGATCACTACGAGCCCACCCACTCAATTAAAAGGCATTTAGCGTTAATTGCGATGAAGTGTTCTATTCTGTGTGGGCTGTTTAACAGGTTGCAGTGGGCGTAATGTTAATTGTTTTTTCATCTTTGTCTTGCCTCATTTAATCAAGCCTTTCTTTAAAAACAGATTTTCTCTTTATTGTCTACATTTAGACAATGCTGAAGAAAAGATGCTGTCTGAAGTCTTCTGCTGTAACAATGATAAACTTTTGAATTGGGGGGAAAAAGTGTGTACAGCAGATGGAGAAATTTGTCAAAATAATGTCTAATTTATCCATCTTATTTATCTTGTTTTCCCAGTTGTAGACCTGCAGTAGCTTCTGTGTTGAATTACTTTGTCAGTTACGTATAAAGTTTGTCAATACGCAGGGTTTTTGCAAAGGTTTCTTCCATGTTTTAACACTGTTCCTTTTAAAATGAAACTTATAAAACATGTTAATAGGTTGTTTTTGGTGAATATAGCATTTTCCAAACAATAAAAGGAAACATGGTGATCTAAATATGTCACGTGTTAACTGTTAATACCCCACAGAAGTAAAATACCCCCTCTTTAAAATGTGCAGGTAGCAAAAACGTTAATTCAGCCAAGACTGTATTGTATTGCGATGTATTTCTTTCCTAACAATTTGACTACTTGGGCGTTAACACAAAGGGCGTTAACACAAAAAATAATATAATGTTTAATTTACGTGGTTCCAAAGTGTTCCACGAGTGTTTGAAAGATCCTTTTGTTGTCTTAATTGTGAGCTTGTATTACAGCCTGTGAGCCCCGCAATTAAAGACGACCTCTTAAACAAGCCCCATTCATGTACTGCTCCAGCTGCTGCATTTAAAACATATCTCGTGTATGAAAATGATCCCTAGTTTCCCTTAAGCTGTTGTTCATTAGGTGCCCTGTATCTCCCAATGTTGTTTTTAATTACTGTTCAAGTACAGGATATTTAAGTTTTTTGTTCATTGTAGCAAACAAAATAACACAAAATAATATCTGTTCTCATTTACTTCCCACTCGTGTATGAACTAGCGCCTACAATGACCATATGTCGGTAGCTTTGCCTGTAATGTTCCATAGTTTGTTTTATTGATCAAAAACTTGAAAAGCTGTGCGCAAGTTTGCTTCTCTATAAATCAAACTTGTAACCCTAGTCTAGACCTGACCTGCAGGTTTTATCAGAGTTGTGTTTTGTTTCATTCTCATGTGTTTAACCCACACATCCTGCATAATTAGGCTGAGTTCTTCTCTCATACGGAAAACACTTTGTGGTAATATGGTAATACAGGAAGTGCTCCACTTTGTTTTTAAGCTTCATACACCTTCACTAGAATCATTTGGATGATTTCAGTCCTTGAATTGGCAATCCATACTTGTATATCACCTACGAAATGGTGGAAAAGATGTAGACAGCCTAATAAATAACAAAGGATTACTCAAGTATGTGTGAATGAAACAAAACACAACTCCAGCATGTTTTTGATGACGTAACAACATTATAACATGGCTTAAAGCTCACAAGAGTCTATTTTGTGAAATCGAGGACCTTTAAGAGATGCCATATGCCCATCTCTGCTATCGAAGTTTGCTCTTATGTACCGACTGATGTACCTTCGGTGTTT
The DNA here is from genome assembly GCA_000787155.1 of Scartelaos histophorus. NCBI lineage: Eukaryota > Metazoa > Chordata > Actinopteri > Gobiiformes > Gobiidae > Scartelaos > Scartelaos histophorus. The sequence continues at coordinate 20,933 of KN498455.1, read as the reverse complement.
AAATCTAAATCTAATTTCTATTTCTGTCTTTTCAGACCTCGCAACACAGAACCAGTTTGTACCGGTCTTCAAGCTCAGATTCTCTCTTGCTACCGTGACAACAAAGACCAGACTCTCCGGTGCTCAGACCTGGCCAAAGAGTACATGAAGTGTATCCAAGCAGCCAAAAAGGTACACAAAAACTACTAAAAATACAGCTTGCTAAACGTATTCAGAAACACAATGGGTATTTTTTTGTATTCCATCCCAAATGCTTTTAAGTTGAAATGCTGTGAATGCTAATTATAAGAGTGACATTCTAAAGTAATGTCATATGAAAGCTCAAAAGAGTCAATGATTTATGGACGTTTGTGGCTAACAATGCATTCGGAGTGCTGGCGTTTGAAGTTTCCTGCCGAGAGAGATAGATGTTTTTATTTCCAGCGCTGCTCCATGTCTGATGTAAAAGAAAGAAATAGATTTTTTCTCCTCCCCTCCACGCTGTCAGAATTGTTCTCAGGGAGTTACGAACAAAGCCACAAATCAGATTGATAGGATTCAGAGCGCTGTCACTTTAAGTTTTACATAAAAAACATCTTGTCATTAGAAGTAATTTTCCGAGTCTGATGTAAAAGTCTGAAATCCGACTTCTCTCTCCAAGACTGGTGCAGGCAGACTTGTTTTGCTACACCAGTGGAAATGACACTTTTGTTTTCGCACGGCGCTGTAGCACGGCTGTCACATCTGGTATCGTCTTGTCATCTTGAGGTTGCAGAGTTCACACAAAAAAATTGTTTAAAATCACTTAAAAGTAGCAGGTTGATGAATAATTTATTCTACACGACTGTGCATTACAGTCATTTCATTTGTGCATCTAACTTCCAGAAGTTAGAAGCTGTAAAAAATCCTGGGATGGTTAGTCCCGAATAAACTGTAAATTTGTAGAGATCATAACAGCGTGACTGAGGAAGGTAAGTTTCTTAATTTGTATTTCTTGTGGAAGTATTCTCATTGCTTAATTTAAAAACTTTAACTTTATTTTTTGACACGTAGAACCACTTTCTCATCTATCTTATCAATTAGTTTTTGTAACTCTATAAATACTTTTCTTGAACTTTTATGTAATTTTCATGGTGTACATTTTTCACCCAAGTTACACTGCAACTAAAGAATTGTTGCGAATCAATCAACCACCTCTACCAAATAAATACTGTCTGCTCAAAACAATTCTGTCCATCGGAATGTAAAAGCTAACCTTTCCTCTCAAACTCCACTCTCCTGCATTATTTAAAAGTTCCCGAAGCATCTATCCAGGAAGTTCAAAAATCCAGTCAAACTCCAAAAGACAGGGGGGATCTGTTGCTTGAGGACACTGTACTGGAGGTTAGCACAGTGGAGGTATTTGCACCCATGATGCGTTTCCTGTGCTTCATAACAGTCTGCTCACATGTACGCGTTGCTCAGAGGCACGGCGGCATCCCACAGCATACAGTAATGCAACCGTGTGAAAATCAGCTCACGCCGACTTGATTCCTTCCTTCAAATATGCCTGACGATACGCGTGTGTATTTTAATGACACGTACGTCTTTGTAACTCTGTGTATCTTGTTCTTATAAATGTAGAATGCCCCGTGTGTGAGCGTCTAGCCCTTTCCTAGCATTAGCCGGTGTGAGATAACGAGCAGTGAAAGCGAGACTCTTTGAACCCTGCCTTTAAAACAGGCAGCCACATCACACGCAATTTGTGTTGGGCCTCAGCGGTGCATGCGTAGTCCGGCGTAACCTCCACATCAAGGTCTTCTGCTCCTGATTAGCCCTGAGGCAGCTCTCTGACTTTCACCCCTATCAATTTGAAAGTTTACAAAGTTTTGGCCCCCGTTTTGTGTCTTTAAAAGCTGTCAGGGTTAGTTTGGTTACTGCTGACAACTTGTTTTTTCTCTTCCCACCGGAGCCTCGCTGTTTTACGCCGGCAAAATGGGCAGACTAGATTTGAAGAAGAAAAATATGTATCTATTTATTTATGTTTCAAATGTAAAGATAAGGACTGCATAGCCTTTCAAAACATTTTTTCTTTCTTTTCATTTTTTCTTGTGATGTCCTCTTGTTTTTATCTCTTTGTTTATACACATCTTACTTATAAAAAACTTAATAGCTGAATGGATACTTTCTTTTCCAATATTCCCATATTAAATATACTCCACATATTGGATTAATGCTTGATGATTAAATATTATGATACAAACACGTCATTTATACCCCTGAAACTGGAGTTTTATCTAAGAGCATAAAGGCTGGTTTATAGTTCAGGGTCCAGCCCTGCTCTCCTGAGAGCTGTCGTTCTGACCTCAACCACACAAGAGTCTGTGGAGCTAATTAAGGTACAAGTGCATCGTGGGAATCCAAACAGTTAAATAGTATTAATCATTTGTTTTTCAATTACTATGGCAATAAACAATTACATTAGGGTCGTATGTGGACATTGCCATTAAATCTTTGTGGATCAACCAATTACAGCCCTTGTGTTCAGCAGAAATTCAAAGAGTAGTAACGTTTTGGCACAGGTACATCCACAACGCAACAACACCACAAGCTTTTCTTATTGACTTTCCTGTGCATTGGGGAGCTGTGCAGTGCATCTGCAGAGATTTGACTCTGGATTATTAAACCAGCCCCAAAAAGCTGATGTGCAGAGATGAGTAAATACCCAAAGTTGTACAAATTAAATTAGCCTTATAGTTGTAAAGAGAAGCAGGAGACTCTTTATGTCTGACACAGGAGAAGTTTATTCACCAATATCAATGCAATGTTCATTCAAGTTTGACCATGTTCCATTGTAGGGAGCATTATAACTTCTGATGATGTAGGTCTGTTCTTGGTACAGCTGTGATATTTCCCGGTAATCATTATATTATACTTAACTGATTATATTACCACTAATATGACAATAGAAGCTTGCGATAATGGTTGGTTTGATAAGATGGATTAAGTTAATTCATATTAAAACAATTAATACTTTCCTTGCTGTTCTCCATGTTTTTATTTTTAACTAACTGATGTTATTTCATGTGCCTACCTGTGCTGTTGGCCTCTTCTAATTTAAGTCTTACCGTTAAAACATAACATTTTTCTTGATGCTAGTTTCTCAACTCATTCTCCTTGGTTTTCTTGGCAGTGTGTGTCACCACAAACTTTAGCTGATAAACAAACTTTTCTTTTAATCCTCGCAACCACAAAACAAACTTTCCCTCCTCCTTTCCTTTTCTTTTTTACCTTGTGTAAATTTCACCCGACCACTGCGGGTGAAGGTGCGTTTTGTGTTAACTTAATCAAAGCCGAGAACAGAGCGGAACAGGGAAGGCCTCCGAGGACACAAAGCGACTAGTGTTGTTTGTCTGATCCTTTTGAATGAGTGAAAGACGAGTTAATTGGAAGAGAATTGGGCTGCACATTTCGTCGGGCCCTACACAGAAGCCAGTACGGAAGCGTTTTTGATCAGTAACTCAGCGGGTCAGTGGACAAACCATCATATCACCACAGCGACGGTTCTTTACATGTCGCTGTATCTTTGACGGCAAACGAGGAAGCTCCCCACAGTGTCCCGTCATTATTTTGTGGATGCTGACCGCTGTCCGACTCGTGGGATCCGCAGTCATTTAGCAGTCCATAGAACACACACATGAGTGGTGTGGGCCCGCGGGGGATTCTCAAGTGATTTAGCGCCAATCTCCCAGAGCCTGTCTGCGATGCGTATCAATGTCAGAAGCTTTCAGAGAAGTGGGGAAGATGGACAGATAGAGAATGAGAAAACACAAACCCCCAAAGAATGTAGTAGTTTACAAAAGCTCCAGAACCTATATTTTAGGCGGGATTTGAAACGCTCATTTGACCATTTCAATAATAGAATAGCTCATTGTTTATTTTGTAATTGTCACATAATGTAATCCAACGAAAACACAACAAAAAAGCATGTTGAAATAGACAGACAGACCTTCATTGTCTATCCGTCAGACATTTACAGTTTATAAAGGATTGGTTATTTACTTATGTTGCTATATCTTAGGGGTATCTTAGGTCACCTGCTTGAAACACTCCAGCTGCTGTAGTAGAAATTGCAAGATGAAGCCCTAAATGTTCCACAAAAAGGCAGATCTGGTCCCACACAAAATCATGGGTTTGCATTTAATCACAATTTCATTAGTAGAGGCGGCTTGATCTCCAATTCTGAATTTAACAGAATAACTGAAATTGGTTAAAAACAAACAAACAAGCAAACAAATTGAAATCTAGTTATTCAGTTCCCTTCACTGTTCTACTTCTCATTGCAACTATATAATCTTATCTGTACAGAATGGTCATTTTTGCAGCAGCACTACTCTGGAGACAGATTTAATTATTTTGAATCAAACAAGATTTTGAATTGAAATATTTTGTGGATCATTTTGCAACTTGGTATCAAATCAAGCAACCACTGTATGAACCGCAGACTTATTAACTTGCCCATAGTAGTGTTTTGTTTAGTGTCATTCCATTTTGAGACATGAAATTGACTATTATTTTCAGGTATTTGGTAACTGTTGGACGATGTGAAAAGGCACAGAAATGGCAGTGTTCCTATATGCTGACAGTGTGCTGGAGTTTACAAGCCAATATATAGAATCTGCCCAGCCAGATATAAAAGATGACGAGTGTGGCTGCTCGTCCAGTCATAAATGTCTTTGGGGCGTCAGTTAGGTCAGATTTAGGCTCTCCAAAATCTCAGAAAGTCTAACTGCAGAATCCTCTCCTTCACCAGAACTGACTATCCATACATATGCTTCTGTAGTGTCCTGCTGACTGTTGAGGGTTTGGGAAGTTCACGTAAAGTGGAGCTGCCAGTCACTCTGCTCAGAGAAAAGCAGACGAAGGCAATGTGCAATCACGGTACTTCAAAACAAAACTGGAAAAGACATTCTTGGTAAAGACATTCTTGACATCAGAGTATAAGTGTCTACATATAGAGATTTAGATGGGCAGGAAGGTAGAATAAGTAGCAAATAAAGCAGGAGATTGGTGTCAAATAGGCATAATTATTTAAATGTATATACAAGTAAAAATGAAATATGGAAATATGGTTGCACAGATATATTATAGACACAAGAAATCAATCCGTGTTTTCTTTGAACATTTTCTTACAGTTAACATTATTTAGTTTTTTTCTGCTGTTGTAGTCAGATCTAAATAGAAAAAAATCTATTTTCTTTACAGTCTTTTTACCCCCCTGGTTTGCCCCTGCTCCAACTACTATGTTAGTTAGTTCAAAAGTAGTAACTAGTTAGTTAGTTCAAATCTGCACATACAATTCACATAACAATACAGTCTCAGATACAACATGCTTGTACATTTCCAATCCACTCCTTTACCTTTGCTATTGTAGACAAATTGCTACCTTTTCATCTTAAGGAAATTACATTTTGAGTGCCTTTTAGTCTCAGTCAGTTAATAAGTTATACATTCTTTTCCAGGTTGATTCATATTAATCTACTTATGTCAGTCATTGCTGAAATGTCCTGATAAAGGCCAGTACTATATAATACTATAAATACCACTATCTGTCAGCTGTTGAACATCTGTTGAATAAACTGTCTATGGTGTTATGCTATTTCGTAAAATTGTGATGCTTGCAGGCAGGATGATGTATTATTTGTTCCACAAAAGACACATCTCTAGGCTGTGAGAACCTGTGAATAGCTCAATGCATTTTTTTTCCCCCATTTCGACCTCTCCAGCTCTCTGGGTTTGCTGTCCACACCACTGGCAGCCATCACTACTTACAGTCCACGTAGGAGGACTTGCTGATGAGATGTCAACCCTGAGACATTTCCTCCAAATTTATCCAGCATTCTACCATTGACTGTCCCATTCCAACAGGCGCTCTTAACACCTCAGCACATCCTGGCTTTCAACTGTCCTTAGCTCATAATTGAAGTGTGACTGGGTGGTTCCGCGTGGGCCTGAAGGTGGGTTGAATGTGTTAAAAAGTGACACTTGTGGCAGCTGGCCTGGCAGGTCTGTTGTTCTAAACGCCACTTAATACATTTTCACTTCGAGGTTAAGATGGAACATGCTGAGTGGCAGTATTAGCATTTGAAAGATTACTTACCACATCTTAATATGTGTTGGTTTTAACTGTTTTAAGCTCAGGGCATCTGCTGTGCCGCTTCCAAAAGGATTTGAGCAAATTTTGTGTGGGCTAATGTACTACTGGATGGTCAAATGGAGCTTTTCCATACTTTTCATTGTTACTTGCATCAATTTTTTACTGAAATCACTATTGTACTGTATCATAGTTATTGCTAATGCTCCCTTTGCCTATTGAAAGTAAAGGGGAAAAAAGGTTTTGGACGGTTGAAGCTATGCCCCCAAAAATTGAAGTATGATATATTGTTCCACAGAAATAGAGACAATACACAATAATAGTGAAACTAATTTATGTCAATGACACAATAACCTTAAAGCAGGATTACTCTCGAAAATGATTCTAAATGTACAATTTTGTTAAATACACAGAACAGCAATAAGTACTTAGCAGAATTATGCACTATACAATAATATTCAGTTTGTATCTTTAAGTCAAAGAAATTATATATTCTATAGTGCAAATTTTAGCATAGTGCAGAAAGATAACAAAGATCCCCATTAGTACAAAGAAAAAGTCCCCAAAATGATTGATTCATCAAACTTATATTGAATGATAGCTTGATATTGTCATTTTCAAGACAGGCCCACATTTACCTCAATGTGCTGAGTAACAACACACACATTCTTCTATTATCAACCCGATTATTCCTTTAGCGTACAAACATGTAAAAGTTTACTTCAGAGCTTTTTTTTTTCTTGTTTGATTTGTCGGGGTGATTGTTGCAAAGTCAAAGTGATGTGCTCTAGTCAGAAGCATTCTATAGCATTTTTAAGAACCCTGTTGTGAGTCAAAACATTGTGTTGTGTAGCATTTGGAAGCTTGCCTAGTGTATAAGTCCGAATCCCTGTGGACAGAACACTATGATAAACCATGGTAGAAAATAGTTTCATCAAATGGAGATAAGTTCAAAGCAAACCCCTATTGACATCACAGATATACTGATAAGAAGTCTGTATCTGTGATCATCTGAATGCACACAAACATTCACAAAGGCGGAGAGTCCCAGCAGTACAAAATCTCATATTGATTCCTTTTTTTCTTTTAGCTCACTTTTAGCGCTGATTGAACAGGACTCGTGTCGGCGCAGAGATCAGAGCCGTGCTGCTATTCTGCCGCTGGATAACAACACAGGCAAACAGACTAGTGAGTAATACAAATAGAAGGTCAGAATAAACAAAGTACCTCCTTAAATAACATATGCTGCTGATGTAAACACTCAGGTAGAATGACAGGATAAGGAATTGGAGCTTTGTACTGCACTGGGACAGGCATTTGTTCTTAGTGATGAATTTAAACTAAAGAAAATGGTGTACCTGATTTTCAAAAGGAGGAAATAGTAGTTTAATGACCGTGTACAATTGAGTGGCTCAGTGGTTAGACCATTTGTCCATTAACCTGAACATCAGCAGTTTAATTTCAGCTCCAAGTGTTAAAATAAGTTAGGAGAGAATTAGGGATGTCAAGATTATTTGGTTAAACGATTATCACGACTTTTCAAATCATAAGAGCTGAAAAATAATAATCGTGTTCGCTTAGAAGCCAAATTAAGTCATTTCCATTCAAGAAATCTACAAAAAATGCAAAGTTTTTTTATTTGATCGTGACAACGGTGAAGTTTGTGAACAAGGTCTCATTTTTTAACATGTTAGATTATAAAATTAATTGCTGCGAAACATCCAGGAAGATCAGGACTAAGTAAGTGTTTTGGTTTTTTTTTGGTTTTAACTCACTTATAATATGTTATGCAACAATTGTAAATAGTTGTAAAAGTGTGATGTTTCTTCTCACAATAGTCATGGCACAAAAAATTATATTGTGACATTCTTATTTGTTTTTTTTTTCTTTTTTCTTTTATAATAATACACAATTTAAACAACATTTCTCGTTTGCCATGACATTTTTGCCACATAACTTAGGTGCAAGATTCTTTTGAACACTGAGCCTAATATGAAGTTTGGGAAAAGGCAGATGAAGCTGCTGTCAAATAGGAGCAGACAGCAGGTGTGCATGGACAGGATCTGGGTTAAATGGTCGTTCTGGAGAAAGATTCCGCGATGGGCAAAGGCTGAGAAGATGCAGGGAGGAGGAAACATGGCAGCCCCCTGGCAGTCATCGCTAATGAAGAAGAATGAGGGGCTATAGCTGCTTGCTGGACCTCTACTGACCATACATACCGTGCTTTTATACTTTTTAACACTTTTCTACAACTTTTGACATGAAAACATTTGAAGTATAGTTTTTCTCTAAACTCTTGGCCTAATTAGAGAAGTAACTGTTTTTATTAAAGCCCCAAACTTTGCACTGGAGTTCCACACCAAATTAGCCACTCTAATTGGGGCTAAAGTCATGCCGTGTTGCTGTAGTCGCTTTCAAAGTTTTAGATTTAGATTTTTTTTAAATTTGACGTGGCAAAGATCAGATTCTTTGACTCCATGACTGAGCAGAAGTCTTACTGTGGCTTACTACCCACTCCTTTAAATTCTTCAATCTTTGTAAAACATTTTAGAAGTAAATTTATCTTTTGTTCTCTTTTGATGTGTCAGATAAAAAGTGAAGTTCATTTGAGCCATGTAAAGTTATTTCTATCCTCCATGGTTCCTTCCCCGCTCACAGCTAAAGGTCTGTTTGTGCCTCATTAGCTCTGGCTGCCTACGGACATTGAAA
>KN498455.1:0-12100 GCA_000787155.1 Scartelaos histophorus | reverse complement strand
AAAAAAAAAAAAAAAAAAAACAGTTTGGGAAAAAAAATATAACAAAGGAGATATTTCAGACCTGTTCATTGTTGTACAATCTTGAAGGAAAAATAGTGGTATACGTGAGAAGAGATGGGCTAATGACTAGAAGATGCATGATTGAAGTTAGAATGATTCAATTCATGCTGATAAATATTGACTTTGTTTGTACAGCTGCAGGTTCATATCGTTTACATATAACTTTCCAACAGATACAATGAAATTAAATTTATGCTAATCTGACTAAAAGTCATAATTTTCTGAGTACCCAGTAAAACTGCTTTTCAGACCTTCATAACAGAAATACAGAAATAATAAACTATTAGACATTTAAGTTAGCAGTTTACTTAACACTTGCATCTCTGCCTTGGGTGGCTTTGGTCTGGAGTTCACGATATTATTAACTGCTTTGCCTGCTTAATCGAGTCCCTCAAAAGTCTATGAAAACAATCTTTGGTATGGAAGTTGCCCACTGTTAAGCCCAGCCAAAGATTAGTTGAACTCCCTATATCTAGTCTGCTGGAATAGTAAACTGCTGCATTGCCAAAATAAACCACTGGTGCATTGTTGTACCTCTTTGAATGCCTTCTATAGTATTTTGAGATATGAACATTATTGCAACTCACTAAAGGGCAGTTAGCTTTCTGAAATAGCTGTCTCTGTCAGTGCGGAGTAGTGTTGTCATGATGCTAAAATTTCAAACTCAGTTTCAATCTCTTTGTACTCGATAACGATTCCAATGCCACAATACAAAACACTCTTTATTTAGACAATAGAATGTCATTTTCAACATTAAATCAGAACACTTTATTTTATATAACATGTGTAATACCCCAGTCACCCAGGTTGGTTCCACACTAATCCATGGGATTATACCAGTATATGTGGTGAACAGCTCAGATCATTCTAAACCTATTTAGGAAAAATTCATGTATGTGAGTTTTTAGTATCAATAGCCCAAAGGAATATCTATGTTTCGCTTACTAGTTTTGGTATCAATTAACTGATTTTTCGATACTTTTGACAACCCTAGTGCTGACAAAATTATTCTCCCATTATGTTGTGAGTTGATTGTTTGCCATTTGAATGGTTACCCATCTCCATTTGTTTTGAGCTTGATTGTTTGTTTGTTTTTTTCCCTTTTTACCAGATGCATTTGTACAAGCACTGACTCGAGACGGTGAATTTACGGTTTATGAATGGGAAGCTGAGCAACTGTAAGCTCTTTTTGATTGTTGCGGTAATGTGAGCATTTGTTTTCATTATATTGGGAGGTTAGGCTGCCACTGTTTTACAAATCCACACAAGACAATGCAGAGATACAAATAAAACATGTCAGGCTTGCTGTTTGAGGCTTGATGAAGTGGATGAATTAAAATGAAATGGAAGCACATTTTTGGGAGCCACACCGCAGTGTGTGCAAAGAAATGTACACTTTTCTTTTAGTTGGTTATAAGAAAAGCAACTACCGACAAACCTTATCTATTGATTGTATCTTAAGTAGAGTGCAGTATCATTGCAAATAACAAGTCACTGGAATGTTGATTGTCTACAATCATTTAATGTCTTGTTAGAGAAGGTTTATTGCTTCTCTGTTACATACACGTATACTTGTACAAATGTACATACATAGCTTAGACTTGTGGGTTTGAGTGTCGTAAGAGGTGTGGGCTTGTACTCCTAACTGTAAGGAGGTATAAAATAGTTTTGAATGATGCATGGATGACATGCAAACCAATTCAGATGCTTTTGTTGATTATAAACAGTGGTGGAAGAAGTACTCAATTTTGGTACTTAAGTAAAAGTACAGATACCAAAGCAAGCTCAAACTCAAGGATTCAAGTAAAACTAATAGTATCACATGATGAAATATACTTAAGTAAAAGTATTGAAGTGCCCATTTAAAAATGTACTCAAGAATAAAAAATAAAAGCATTTTGCACAGACTTTGAGAGCTCTTAAAACTTCAAATGTAGTGATTTTAATTTTGATTTGCACAGAATTTTGTTCAACAGAAACAAACATATATATCATTTTCTAGCTGTTTTACCTGTATATTTTTGTTTGCCTGGACTATTACCTTGATTAAAAAAAACAAAACAAAGAAAACTGCAGCATTTTCAGCAGGTCTCACACAATAATAATACTTTTACAGTCCTGTTCAAAGTACAGATACCTGGTCTCAAATGTAGTATATACAGACACTTACAGTTTTTACTTTCGTACAGTGCTTTACTACTTTTACTTTGTTATATTCCACCTCTGATTATAACATGGTAGAAACATCCAAAAAGTCACTTTTGCAAAATAGCCTCCCTTTAAACATAATTAGGATGATTATCTGGTAGGTTCTGTTGAATAATACTGTATTACATGCTTAGGTTTCATAAGTGACTCAAACCTATCCCAACATTTTTCAAATTTTTGAGTTGGAAACCAGAATGTAAAGTCATAATTTTTGTAGAAGTCTACAAATAATTACATTACATACATGCTTAGAACAAAATCAGAATGTGTTAGAATGATATTTGGTATGTAATTGCAATGCTTTTGTGTCACAACCATTTTATTCTATTCACTTTCCAAACTGAAAATGGTTCACTCTTCAATTTCAATTTACTATGAACTAATGCAGGTAGGTATTGTTCAACAGTTGTGCGTGAACAATGAATGTCATCTTGTTGACCTTGTAGATTGTTTTTCAGTTGCCAAACCAACAGGCCGTGTGTATGTGTAGCGCTCGCCGTTTTGTTTATTTTCTTTTCATCTATCTTTAATGAACCATCTTCATATGTCAGACGTGAGTTCTTCTTTTAACCAACACCTTTCATCTCACCCGCTGTTCACTCCCTCCCATTCTCTTTGTCTCGCTATACTTTTTCTATCTCTCTCCACAGTTGACGTATTGATTCCATTTTCATACACGCAGCAGTTGTTCTCTCCGTCATAAACCATCAAAGCTACCTCTTTTCAAACCGCTATTGATCAACACACAACCGATCACAGCCAATCACCAGCTCTCCTGCTCCTTTGTTGCATTGTGAGCTTGACAAACTTTATTTTTTTAATCTGCCATCGCTGCCGAAATTACAGGCCTGGTACATTTAGGTTTTTAGTGGTTGAATTAGACTTGTCTTGTTCCCTTTTTTCTGTGCAGGCACTTAAGTGTTTTGATAAATAGCACAGACTGAAGTCAATTGAAAACTCCAGCTACAAGCTTTAGAAATGTGAGCCACTTTCATTTGCACTCATTATGTGTCCGTGTGAATGCGGGTGCCAACTTTGACAAGTGCAGTTAGGAGTTGACATGTAATGGAGAAGTATGTGGGTTTCACTTGATTTAATTTACTGTTTTCACTTGTATCTCAAATCTGGAACTTGAACTGAAGCCTGTGCAGAGACTACATGTTCTGTATGCCGTACATACTCAGAAGCAAATGTCTGCACTTAAGCTATAAATGTTGATTTTCTTACTTTATCTAACAACATCTCAAGAACATATATTATGCCAAATTGACTGATTTTTTGCTCTTTTAACCACGTTAGAATATTGTCCCCTTATTAAAAACATACCTGGGGTTGTACTGTATTTAGCTTCATTCACACTGATTTCAGTAATTATTATAATTATTGTAATTATTATAGATAATCCTTTGCCTCTGAGCCTCCCCAAATTTCCCAGGACTGTGATGTCATAGACGTCCTTTTACAGTTTTTAAGTCCCTAAATTAGCTTCAGACTCACTTAAAATATTTTGCCATCAAATCGGCTCATTACTGCTGCGTGCTATCACTAACATATCCGGACATGTTCCCCGTTACACAGTTTTATAGTTTTTTACTTGGTATTTCTCTATGTTGCCAGTAGATGGCAGGCAGTACCTGAGTATATTGAGCACTGCAGCTGTGAAGTGGTGTATGTATTTTTAAGTTCTAAATCATGAATTTCCAAATCAAAGGCACTCATGTTAATAATAACAATACAATCAATGTGTAATATTTGTTCTTTAAATATTCATCTTACTAAAATAGTTTACAGTTGTGCACTCCTCTAGTTTGCAGTGAATATTCTGTCCCTGTGCCCAGTGACCAAAGTGCTGAATGCACCTGCTTCACTTTGAGCCACTTTGTCCACCTCAGAAAACTTTCCGTCCTCTCTCCGGTGATTGCAGAGCCCTAACCTTTGCATCGTCCCTGCCCCTCTTTTTCTGCCCCCATCATTCTCTTTCTTTTGTGACTCTATATTGCTCGATAGAAAGCCCAGGTTGGCCACTGTTGCCTCTTTTCATGTGCCTAGTGGTCTCCGGTACCAACCTCACCTCCAAGCTTTCAAACGCTGATGCTTCAGGGTGTGGGGTGCTGGAGGCGAGGCAGCTCTAGATTGGCTCCACTGGGGGGGCTTTTTAGGCAGCTTTTGTGGCCCTCACTTGCTGTAGTCTGACCTATCTGAGTACCAGGAGCCCTGTCCCCTAGACCCTTTTTCTACACTCCTCACAGGGGTCCGGATAATTATTCAACACAAACCTCACATTGTACCCTCTTGAAAGCCATCCAGTCTGCAATAAGCACACTTAGTTGTTGTTATTTTTTTCCCGGGGGGCATTTCAATTTGATGCCAATATTCTGGTCAGCATTTCTTTCGGCTGTGACACGCGCTCGGGGAGAGGTTTTGTGTGAGTCGGACCCCCTGTTGGGATAAGAGGGGGCGTCAGCGGGGTGTTGAGGTGGGTCTTTCACCAGCTTTTGTTGTGCCCAAGCAGCCGCAACATTATCGGAACGCTCTACTTTGTCCCACTGCTTCTTTTGTGTCCCGTTGTCAATCCATCTCCCTCTCCTCCTCCTCTTTCTCTTTTTACGTGGAGGGCTGCCGCTGCTTTGTGATTGCTCGCCAATTCACACCCAGCAACTCCCGAGCAGATCGATCTCTTTCTTCTTCTCTGGCCTTTTGTAAATAAATAAATAGCATTGTGTTATTGCGTGTTCCTAGGGAGCCGTGTTGACAAGTTCACTTTTATGTGAAACTTTGGAATAGCTTTTTTTTTTTTTTTAAGAGTTGTACTACAGTTATTTGCAGTTCTTAGTCTTGCAAAAGAAAAAAAAAACACTTATGGATTTAGCTGTAATAAAAAGGCTTTACAGGCATAATCTTTAGTAACCACACCTTCCAAGAACTTCTCTTGGAAAAGCAGTTTATGATACAAGAATAGTTTTGTCATAGCAACTGTGTTTAATATATGGCAACCAACCTGCACTTTTTCAGCAAGAAAGATCCTAATTGCCAAGTAATGAGCGCTTTACTATACAGTGCATGGAAATTTACTAATTAACTGAATATTACTAAGGCTAATTGTGTTAATAAAAGTCTCCATCACAATTAAGAGAAAAAAATCATTTCGGTTCACAAAACTATAGAGTAAAAAAATAACAGCTATGGAAATATGTTTGTTCTTTTGTTGGAGGCCGTTTAATGACCTGCTTACACAACTCAGTTTTGCTTGACACAATGCTGTAGCCCATTAGGCAAAATTTCACACCTCATTTGAAATGGAAACCTCTGTCTAGACTGACATATAGCCGACACTTACAAATCACCAGTAGGAGAAGAGGAATTCAAACAAGGTATCTCATATAATCTGCAGAACAGAGAGCTGTAAGCAACATGCAACAGCTCTTTTGCATTTTTCTTCAGGAAGTACATGTATGAGACAAATTATAAGAAATATTAAGAGTTTGATGCAGTCTTTTAAACATTTGGAGTGGAAGGAAAAGAACACAGCAAGGTCAAGACGGATGTATTTTACATCCTCTGTGTTAGACAAAAAACATTTTCAAAAGTGTTATAAGTTACAGTGGCATTTCTACGTGGGCAGTTCACTGTTGAGTCACTCACAGAGCCTAGTTCAGAAATGAATGCTGCATATCCTTGATTTATAGAGCCCGTATTATGCTATAGTTTATACGCACTATTGTTTCCTCATAAGCTCTTCTCTCACACAAAAAAATCCCTGTTTCACTTTGTGATGTCATGTCGTAATGCAGGAAGTGATCCATTGTGTTTGGAAACTCAAGGTCTCAAGGTGGAACAGATCGTTTTGAGCTTTTAGATATAGACAGACTTAATAATGCAACGTTACTCAAGCATGTGTATGTATATGTATGAATGGAACAACACACTACTCCAGGTATGTTTTTGATGAGGTTATAACACTTTACCAGGCCTTTAAGAGCCAAGCTCGAGAGTCAATTTAAAATTTTAAATATGTGAAATTTGATGTAGATGTTTCTTACTAACTAAATTCTGGCTTCCATTTCCCTTCCGTTCCTTCTTGTTTATAAACTTATGTCTAATTACATTTAGAATTTTGAAACAACACATTAGTTTGAATCTCTCCTCCAGCATTATATCAAACATCTTTCATATTTATGTATTAATCCTTACACTCTCCCAGTCATGTTTCAAATGTATTTAGTGAATTGGTGCCCAAAATGATCCAGACAGCTGATTTGGCAGGCCGACCTAAAATGGAGCTTGTTAAAAGAGCCAATCTCATCTGTACGTGTTCCCCTGCACTTTCTCCCCATCTCCATCCCTTCATCCCTCAGCGCTGGAGTGGTCAGGCCTATCAACCACAGCGGCTCAGTCTATCACCTGGGAGCCCCAATTGCCTGTCAGTCATCAGATAAAATGGATTTCCAATTGAGTCAAGGCTCCCAAGCTGCGGCAGGCCGAATAGAGAACAGGCAGAGCGGCGCTGCTCCTCTCCGCTCTCAGTACTTGGTGTTTGTTATTTGTTTTTCTCCTACTGTGTCACCCTCCGCCCCTCCCCTCGGCCGGGCTCATGTGATCCGTATGAAGTGAAAATAGGCTGCTTGTAAAAGCCCACATACCCATGTGCCATCGTGGAGTCAGTGTCAACGCAGCCAGTGACTGCTTTAATACAGGGTGGACCTCCAATTAGAACAACAGGAGGTCCAGCTATTAGTGTGGGAGCTGCTGAGTCGAAAACACTCATTTTAATGATGAGTAAATACAGTTGGTGGCATTTTTGCAAAATATTCATGGTTTTAGTTCGAATTAGGAAAAGTGCGAATTTGGAAAATATTTCTGCATCTCAGAATCACCAACTCTCTTTGACAGTTATTCTGTGTGTTTTTTTAGGCATCTTTTTAAAAATGTGTTCACAAAAACGTGCAGTTTGTTTAATGGCATCATTTGAATATGAGACTCCAAAGTAGACTTGAGTATTATAGACTGGCCTTTGTTCTATCCAGGCCAAGTCACACCTGTGAAGTAACCAGGCCATTTATCAACTTGCTCACGTCTCTCTCGCTCCTGGTGGCTGAGCAAATGTCCAGGTGTTCAAACCCAGTAGAACTCTAGGTTCCACAGTAAACTTTTCCAGACAATATTGCTTTGCAGTTTTTCCTGTGGCTTCTTTTTTCTTTTCTGTAAGCAATGTGCTGTTGTTGGAGAAAGCTCTAACTGCGGTGCGCCTTTGAAGGGAGGCATTAGTTGGATTGTCTTCTCCTTGAGTTTGTGACCAAAGACCTAAAGAAAAGTGCAAGAATTCGGGTGGTACATTAATGATCTGCGTCATATTTGCTTCACCTCTGCTCCCTGGTCAACAGCAAATATATTCAAATTAAAATATAAAATGTAATGAGGAAATGGTGGCTCTGAACAAACATTTAAGGCGGCTGGTGTTGTGTGGATGTGGAGATGAGTGGATGAGGCTGAAGGGGGTGGGGGTGTATTGATCATTCGCTCACCTAGTCTCTCTGTGGTTTTAATAGTTGGAATTTCACAGCCAGAGCATCATCCTCAGGGCTCACAGCTCATTATGTGTCCTATACATGAGAAAAACGTTGTTGTATCGTGGTATCTGCAAAACTGGAACTGTAGCCCCCCAGAAACAGGATCAATGCGAAGGTTTGATACTAATGACACCAGTGTAATGGAGAGGAAATCAGCACCATGACACATTTTATCCTATACAGTAATATATTAGAAAGAATGGTATGACAGGACTGGATTTGATTGTTTTGTGTGAGCTGTGAGTGTGGAGAGAGGGGTGGTTTTATTTTTATTTTATCTTTTTATGTTGCTTTCATTTTGTTTTTATTCAAATTTGAATGATTATGAATTCATGTATTTATTACTATAATAAAAATGTACCAAAAAGACTTACTATTCACTATTTAGAAAACCATTTCCTCTCAGCAAGTTGATCATATTGTGAATCCTGTAGTTGTATTGGCATATTTTGTTGAAGAAACATCAAATAAAAAACACTGAAGATGGAGGACCTGTTTTAGTGTTCACACTTAAGTACTTCTTAGAAAACTGTATTGAAACTCTGACACCTGGACTTCACACCTGGCAGGTGAGATGAGATGAGACTGAAATGTTGCTAAATGCCACAGTTATTTCAAAGTGGGCTCAGGCTGGTTACAATTAAAGGAACTCACAATGGAACAGATGGTCCATGCTTTAAATAGCAAGAGGAATTTATCCTTTTACAGTTTATTCACACTCTTCCAGTGTATTCTCTTCAGCTCTTCATTATGGACCCTCCTGCTCACCCACTGCACCAGATTATAGAGGGACAGAAGAGCTCATTCTCCAACAGGGTCCTTCAGCTTCGCTCAAACAATGAGAGATACAGGACCACCGTATATTTATACCATACTCCATACAACTGGACAACAACTCTCTATTATGCATTAGATTGCCATATTTTTTACTTGTACATTTTATATAATTATGCCATCAAGTCTCTTCTTATATTTGCAACTTATTTTGAATTTATAATTACCATTTGCATTTTTGCTCTTTATTATTATAATATATTGTGATGTGTGAGCTTCTGTGTCCAAATAATTCTCCCTGTGGATCAGTAAAGTTTGCCTAAGTCTATATTAATTCCTATCAGTTGACATCATAGATCAGTGGGATGTTACATTTGTCTTGCCTGTCTCATTAGATAATGTTAATACTGCCCCTCGGCTATCATCAAATGAACTGTAGCTCCAAGTCATTCAGCTCAATATCATTTCAAATAAAGAGGATCGCAACAGTCATTGACGGGGAAGGTCAATCTTTCTGCATTGATTCCTGTAGTGTCCCCTTTCATTACAGTATAGTTCAATAAACCCCTGGATCAATGTCAAGTCACCTACTGTAGTACATTGATTAGCACCTTAGATTGAAGTGTGAAACTATATTAATCTAGACTGGTTATTTTAGGATTAGGTGGTTGCTACGTCGTTATGATGTTGGTTGATGTAAATTGGTTTATGAAGCATTATCATGGTTGGTTAACAAAGATGGGCACATTTAAACAAAATGTCTCATTGGTTTTGTTGCTTTGATGGTAACTACACTTTATTGTGCTCTGTGGTACAAACTGATGTTTAAAGAATGCAAACATGTACAATGAAAAGATAGATACTTTAGTTAAAGGTGCACTGCGTAACATTTCTGGTGCCCATCCTGGAAATGTGATTAGTTTGGTTAGAATGTTCCACAGTATTTTGTATATTACAGCTGTGAACCACAAGAGAGACAAGCAGATTGCAGAACTACACTACATTAACATTAGCAATAACATCTCCACTGAGACAAGTAGGTAAAAAAGTTGCGCAGTGCACCTTAAATAAAAAAAAACTTGAAAGTGAACATGAATTCTTCTGTCTGTTAAGTAATTCTATATATTCTATTGTGTGTATTTGAGTGAAGATCACTTGAAATATGTCCTTTGCAATAAAAAAAATTATTTGTTTTTGTGATTTTAATTTTTAGAGAAACATGCTTTTGTCCGATAACTTGAAAAACATTTTTGCAAACCCCATTCTGGATTTATTTTCTTTGTTGGTCGCTCAAGGTTTTACTTTGTATGAACTTTTGGATTAATTTAGATGCTAATCAGTGAGAGACTGTGCTAAATTTTTATCTTTGGGTTCTGTAGAGCTACGTTTGAATGTTTGAAGATAAAGTCAGATCAAAAATACGGCAGACAGACGGTCCATTTACCGCAGGAACAAAGTGCACCCTATGTGACAGTGAAGTTGAGGGGAGGATCTTCTGTGCATTGGTTCCATTTTAAATCAATGTCGAAACATCCGTGCACCTTTGTTGACCTAAGTAACATCATTACTGAAATAATGTTCTCTTTTCTCATCCCTGACCTTTCAGCTGGTCATTTACAGCTTGGAACACAGTCAGTAGCTGCATCTAAGAGCACCGCAAAGGTCAATGGGCGGCACCAAAACCCACATCCACAAACTTTGTTTTTCTCTTTTTCAGAACTTGATGGTCAACCACGGATGAAGACAGAAGATCCGACTGTGCAACTATTCTTCGTGTATGCACTAAGAAACATTGTGGTATCATATCTTGGTTTGCTGCTTGGTTTAAAAAAAGAAAAACATATTCAAATGCTCTTACTTTTGCACTGCCATAATATTTTTTCTGAGATTGTATTGCGTCCACAGCCTTTATTTTGACACACTGACAATGAAGCATTTCAAAAGTATTTCAATAGCTTACATTCAGGGTCACTATGTATAATACTCAGTTTGCGTCCAATATTTTGCTACTTATTCAACTTATAATGTAGGCTTGGATGAAGAGTAGTTTGAAAAGGAGTGATTGCGTTTCTCTTGCTGTACTGAATAGTGGTTTTGTATTTTATAAGCTCAGGTATGTCCTGACCATGACTCATCCAACATGTCAAGGTAAAAAATAAATGATTTTCTTTGTACTTTCTGTATTCTGTGAAATTTGTCTGTGCTAACTCTAAGCCAAACTCGACATGTTTTTACGGTGGGTACATTTAGAAATCAGATAATCCAATAATAGACCTGCCTTTTAGTGTAGGTTTAAAGGTCATATATTATGTTGTGTCTGATTCACACGTTTGACACACAAAATACTCCACCTTGTGATCTCATGTGGTAATACAGGAAATGCTCCACTATGTTTTTAAACTGTGCACCTTCACTAAAATAATTTGGATCATTTCAGCCCTGGAATTTTTATCTTTGCCGTGTTTCTGCAGAATTTTCTTGATTTTTCATGTCAGATTTAACTGTACACATGGACTTGGATAAAGAATACAGGGTTCATACAGTCATGGAAAACCTGGGAAAGTCATGGAAAATGTAAATGTAATTTCCAGGCCCTGGAAAAGTTGAGGAATTCTATTTTTTGGAAAACATTTTAGTTAAATTTAAGCAAAAAATATATTGGGGACTGCAGTTTTTCTTTTTAATTCAATATGGTTAGCTGTGAAATGTGTACAATTATTATCCCTCTCAATTAGCACATAAATTATTGAAACGTGTGAATTTAAGATCATGGAAAATGTAGGTAATTGTTTTGGAGAAATCATGGAAAAGTCATGGACATCTGTAGAAACATCTGTAGGAACCCTGTGCATGTAAACCTTGTATTGCTTTAGGAGTAGCTAATAATTGTTTAAAATCTATTCTTGATATTCTACTTGAGAAATGTTCAGTTTATTTCACCTATTTGAGCTTGTTCTTTGCTCTTTTCTTTGTCATTCCGCAGGTCTGACAGGTGACTTTTTTGCTGTCATTATTATTACATGAAGTGTGTGCATTATACAAACAGACACGCTATTTAAATTTTGCATTAGTCAAGACTGTTTTGCTTTGCTCTTAGTCCTCGTTAGAATAGTCGTAGCCCCGAGACATTTATTACTGCACAAACAACCAAATTTTCTCTTTGTTTCTGGAGTAAACCGTCAAATAAGGCCCTTTACCTGGTTAAGAAATTCACCAGGAGGAAGACGGCATTGTCATAGTATCGTAACTGCTTCAGCACTCTCTTAGAGCCCCACTCAGGTGTACCCAGGTGTGCTATAATGTACGTGATTGACTAAACGTAACAAGTCTGAGCGGCTGCATTTACTCCGAATAATTCTCCACCACTTGTACCTCTAAATTCTCCACTGACACTCTGGTAATTGGCTCTGCACGCTGTGTTAGCCATGCACAAAAAAACCTGAAAAAAACTTGCCCGCACGAATCCACACACATGTAACATCCAATCTTAA
>JACN01093071.1:0-13025 GCA_000787155.1 Scartelaos histophorus | reverse complement strand
TTAAATTAAATTAAATTAAATTGTACTATATTTTACTTATAGCAATATTTTGATAGTAATGAAGGATTTGTTGAGGTTTAATCCAAGCTCGATTAAAGTTTTTTTCTTTTTAGACACCGACCATCTGAGCACAGTCGTATCTGAGGCCTTTGTGCGTTTCTTTGTGGAGCTGGTGGGACATTACCCGCTCTTCGTCACAGGAGAGAGGGAGGACGGTTACTCCTCCTCTTCCTCCTCCCCCGGCTCCTGTAGCTTTCAGAGGGACCCTTTCCGAAAAGCCATCCCCTCCAAAAGCATCCGCCGCTTCCTGGAAGTCTTCATGGAGACGCAGATGTTTGGTCTGTTCGTCCAGGAGAGGGAGCTCCACACACAGGCCCTCAGAGGTACAGGGACACGGGGCAGGCAGAGGGTGGAACTGGGGTGCAATCATGAATTAATGAATTCATGAGAAGGTTGTTTTGATAATAAACAAAATTTGAAAATTGGGTATATTGTTTATTATAAAAAATGCTGCAAAAAAGATGTAAAGGATATAAAGTGTTTTTGTGCATTTTTTGAGTAATTTTACAGTTGTTTCACTTTTTGTCTGATATATAGCAGATTTCTGTGTATTGACGCCATATTATCTGAATATTGTTCACAAAATACTTGAAAAAGATAAAGATATAGTATATATTCTATTATATATAACAGTCATTATACTGAGCCATGGCAATGCAATGACCACATAGGGCCACTAAAAAAAAATGTAATGTTTTCTCCTTAAATGTTCATGTTAAAACAACCTTCTTTTGGGCTAAATACTAAGATAAAGAAACAAAAATATCATGTAAAGTTGATTAAGTCTCAAGACAACCTTTGGGGGTCCCTTTGAGAGGCTGGTAATCCTCTAGATACACTTTTGTCAATATCTCCCAGCAGAATTTTCATTGTTTTTTGACAGGTCTGTTTGAAGTCAGAGTACATGAGTATCTATTGTCCATCCACGATAACGACCAGAGGAGAGTGAACAGGTTTCTCAAAGGACTAGGTAAGAACTAAGTGACATTAATAATCCTACAGCTTTTTGCATTATGATCTTTAACTATATTATTCAAATGGTTTTCCTTTTTTGTAGGGTTATTGATTGATATTCATGCATAACTTTTCTGTAGTGGATCCGTCACATTCTTGTTTGTATGGATATGTCGTTTCTCTGTCTGAAATGTCTCACAGTTTGACATTAAACAGATCTAACTTAAATTTATTATATTACAGCCCATTTCATAGCACAAAAATACCTAGAAAAATAGACATTCTGACTGCCTCTCCTCAAATCTGACCTGTAACTGTGTCTGGTTTAGTCTCCATGAAGATTTAATGCCATACTGCAAAACATTCCAGATAAGACAATGACATCTCCACCAGAAAAGTTACACAATGCACCTTTAAAACTATTATTATTGTTCCTAGTTGTCCAGAGAAAGTAAGAAACAAGATATGGAAAAATACACCACAATAGACTAAACAGAGGATATGTTACTACAACTGTTGTAGCTTTAAAAAATCACTTCTCTGTTTCATTTTTGTCTTTTTAGGAAACAAAATGAAGTTTCTATCCAAGAAGTAATCTCCTCTGAAGTGTCACATTACCACCGCCTTGAATACCTTCACTTTTTGGACTCGTTGCTCTGTACTCACTGAATATTCTGAACAAAACACTTCTTAACTTTTCCAGTAGAAGGCAGTAGTTCATCTCCTCAAAGTGAACTGCATTTTCCCGCGTCTTTTCGGTGACATCACAAGGGGTTTCACAAGTGAGCAAATATAGCCAGCCCTCTTTACATTGCGGCTTGTTCTTTTTGGCGATGCATTTTAATAAAAGCCCACGTTGCTTTAAATTGTTTAGTTAAGATGACGGCTTAGTAAACACACCCTCCCCCTCTACCCACAGATTTATAATTATAAGATTTCACTGTAATGCCCTTTCATGTTACACAATGAGGTTTTGTTACAGTGCCCACAAAGCTGAAACACTTTGTTGACTCAGGGATTGTGTCCTGGTTTTACCTAAACATTACCTAGGCCGCGTTCATATCAGGTTCACACTTGTACACTTTTTACACACTGTGCACAGAATCTAGACTAAATCTGGACTCAAGCAAGACTCAGCCAGGACCAAAGCAGGTCTGAACTAGGATCAAAGCAGAACTAAACCAGGACTTAAACTTGCACCAAAGCAGGACTCAATCAGGACCTAAACTGGGACTAAAACAGGACCTAAACTTAGAAAAATAGACATTCTGACTGCCTCTCCTCAAATCTGACCTGTAACTGTGTCTGGTTTAGTCTCCATGAAGATTTAATGCCATACTGCAAAACATTCCAGATAAGACAATGACATCTCCACCAGAAAAGTTACACAATGCACCTTTAAAACTATTATTATTGTTCCTAGTTGTCCAGAGAAAGTAAGAAACAAGATATGGAAAAATACACCACAATAGACTAAACAGAGGATATGTTACTACAACTGTTGTAGCTTTAAAAAATCACTTCTCTGTTTCATTTTTGTCTTTTTAGGAAACAAAATGAAGTTTCTATCCAAGAAGTAATCTCCTCTGAAGTGTCACATTACCACCGCCTTGAATACCTTCACTTTTTGGACTCGTTGCTCTGTACTCACTGAATATTCTGAACAAAACACTTCTTAACTTTTCCAGTAGAAGGCAGTAGTTCATCTCCTCAAAGTGAACTGCATTTTCCCGCGTCTTTTCGGTGACATCACAAGGGGTTTCACAAGTGAGCAAATATAGCCAGCCCTCTTTACATTGCGGCTTGTTCTTTTTGGCGATGCATTTTAATAAAAGCCCACGTTGCTTTAAATTGTTTAGTTAAGATGACGGCTTAGTAAACACACCCTCCCCCTCTACCCGCAGATTTATAATTATAAGATTTCACTGTAATGCCCTTTCATGTTACACAATGAGGTTTTGTTACAGTGCCCACAAAGCTGAAACACTTTGTTGACTCAGGGATTGTGTCCTGGTTTTACCTAAACATTACCTAGGCCGCGTTCATATCAGGTTCACACTTGTACACTTTTTACACACTGTGCACAGAATCTAGACTAAATCTGGACTCAAGCAAGACTCAGCCAGGACCAAAGCAGGTCTGAACTAGGATCAAAGCAGAACTAAACCAGGACTTAAACTTGCACCAAAGCAGGACTCAATCAGGACCTAAACTGGGACTAAAACAGGACCTAAACTTGGACTAAACCAGGACCTAAACTTGGACTAAATCAAAATCAAGGCAGGACTTGAATAGGACCTAAACTTGGTCTAAAAAAGAACCAAAAGTTGGACTAAACCAGGACCTAAACTTGGACTAACCCAGGACCCAAATCAGATTAAAACAGGGCCTGAACTTGGAGTTAACCAGAATCAAGGCAGGACTCAACCAGGACCTAAACTGGGACTAATCCAAGATTGGATCAAGATCAAACCAGGACCAAAAGTTGGACTAAACCAGGACCTAAATTTGGACTAAACTAGGACCTAAACTTGGACTAAACCAGGACCTGAACTTGGGCTAAACCAGGACCTGAACTTGGGATAAACCAGAACCTAAACTGGGACTAAACCAGGATTGGAGCAGGACCAAACCAGGACCAAAAGTTGGAATAAACCAGGACCTAAATTTGGACTAAACTAGGACCTAAATTTGGACTAAACCAGAGTCAAGGCAGAAGTCAACCAGGATCTAAACTAGGACTAAAACAGGATTGGAGCAGGACCAAATCAGGATGAAAAATTTGACTAAATTAGGACCTAAATTTGGACTAAACCAGGACCTGAACTTGGACTAAACCAGGACCTAAACTTGGACTAAACCAGGACCTAAATTTAGACCAAAGCAGGACCATACCACGACCCAAACTTGGACAAAACCAGAATCAATTCAGGACTAAACAAGGACCCAAACTTGGACTCAACCAGGACCAAAATGGGACTAAATCAGGACCTAAACCAGGGCCTAAATTTGGACTAAACCAGGACCTAAACTTGGACTAAACCAGGACCCAAATCTGACTAAACCAGGGCCTGAACTTGGAGTTAACCAAAATCAAGGTAGGACTCAACCAGGACCTAAACTTGGACTAAACCAGGATTTTTGCAGAACCAAACCAGGACCAAAAATTTGACTAAGCCAGAACCTAAATTTGGACTAAACCAGGACCCAAAATTGGACCAAAGCAGGACTAAACCAGGACCTAAACTTGGAATAAACCAGAATCAACACAGGACTCAACCAGGACCTAAACTGGGACTAAACCTGGACCTAAATTTGGACTAAAGCAAAGTCAAACCAGCTCTAAATGCAATCTTAAACGAACTTAAAGAAACTACTTTTCTAGTTAGGGTTATTTGGTTTGGCTGCAATGTTCCACAGTGTGGCATTAAACATATCCAACTTGCATTTACTCATTTACACACGGCTGCTTCTCCACAGATCTGACCTGTAACTTGACCTGCTGAAGTTACATGCATGATTCTATGGGGACATAGACATGGGGATATTCATGTTCAGTGCAGTACTGTGGAACATTCCAGGCAAAGCAATCGAGAGCAGGTTACAGACTCTCCTCCAGAAAAGTTACACAGTGCCTCTTTAGTGAGAGAAATGACACTTTACATTGAGAAGGCTCATGTCTCAAGTAGCAGTATTTCAAATTTCATTTCATATTCTGAGTCTGTACTCAAGTCAAACTTAAAATGCATTTTAAGAATTACTAATACCACCCGTACAAAGTGTTTCACAATGATTCACTCCACGGATGAGGAGCTATTTCTGCCTCGGAGCGGTTTGACGAAGTGAGACTGTCATTCTGTGCCTATAGGGTCCTAGAGACCAGTCAGACAATAGGCTCTGTGCACGCCACCAGGCTCACTGTGTCTGAAAACAGTCACTTTTATTAAAACAATAAAATATACAACCTATTAAAAATTCTAATGAATTAAAGTCAACACCATTCAGTTGTTTTAAAGTGTAAAATACTTGAGTTAGTGGTGTTTTAATATTTATTATGCCTCAAAATGAGCATTACCGATAATACTGAAACACAGAGATCTCTCTTTCTAAACACAGACATTTTCTCTGCTGTAGTGTTCATTTTATTCATGTGTTTTTTAATGTGGCATGAGTCACATCCACCCACGGCCCCCTGTCCAATGCTTTATCTTTAAATATTTATTCATTTTAACATGACTCTGCAAAAACCCATAAATGCATAATTGGACAGGAAGTTGTGACACTAACAGTGCGGTGGCTGGTGCTCATGTGCACAGAGCCTATTACACTAAAGAACAAATAAAATATAGACACCCTTGGACATGCTTCTGTTGTTGATTAAAGATTGTCTGCAACTTTTGTACCATTTTAGCCTCTGACTCACACACATGTTGCAGAAGTTTCAGCCGCAGAGAGCTGGTTCTTCTTTGTCAGCAGAAAACAGCACAGCAGAGCCACACAGGTGCAGGGCAGAGGACAGGCCTGTTATTGTCTAAAGCTTTCTCTAAATACAGCGGAGGAGGCGTGAACAGAGCCCAGGGCTTTGTACTGCTGATGACTTGCTTTTATCAATGACACATTTACACACCTGCTGGAGCTGACAGATACACCGAGAGGTTACTTCAAAAGGTGTTGCTGTTTTTGGCAAATAGCACAGATCGTAAATGAGATACTGCTTTGTATGTATTGGCCGGGTTAATGGGGTCATGTCAGTGAGGCAGTGGAATTAGAGCAGAATTAAAGGAGAATCGTGGTAAAGGAGTGGCTCTGTGGCTACCTGACTCACACCCTGAGCACTTTTTGACTTTTTGTTTTTTCGAGCTCAGTTTGTGAAATAATATGATAAACAACCAAGAAGTACAGAATGTGCAGTTCAAATAACACAAGCAAGAGACTGTTGGATTGTGTGAAATTAGCTTTTTTTTTGTATTCATGCAGGAGAGATAGATAAATAAATACTTTAAGTTAAGTTAAGTTAAGTTAAGGAGCTATGGGCATTTTAGATGTTACAGGCTTTTATACCATATCGACACCTTCCTAAAATAATCGCAAGTCAATTAGTAATCAGTAATAAGTCATTTTTTCAGGATTTTCAGGAAACACAAAAAACTCCACCCAAAACTGAAATTATGGCTTTTTTTTGCCCAAGTAAAAAGGAGGCAAAAAGTGACTTAGGCGATTATTTTAGGAAGGTGACGATATGTGGCAGCAAATGTTGCAGAAGGCCTTCCAGAGGAAATACTTTGAAGTAATGAACTATTTCATCACCAACAGAAACAACAGAGTGGGGTGAGTAAAAGGCCTTTTCTGTTGTGCTCACCTGACTCCCCCTGAATGCTTTTGTGACGCTACAGGACACAGAGGAGCGACACCTTTGACTCTTCCTCTCCTCAAATGCAGCACTGAGACACAAAGGCCATTGCAGCAAAACTTAATTTTAAAACACCATAGTTTAATTTTCTTTTGATTTTTTTGTAAAAGTCAACCCGTTTGTTTCCTCAAATCACAATTGTCAGTACGATATACACATTAGAATTCCTTTTCCTTGTTGTATTTTGCTTTACTCAGACCATTTCGTCCTTTGTTGTTGCCCGTACAAAAGCACGGCTCATAAGTGAAAGTGGGCTTGTTTCCTGTGTGGTGCTGCTTTGGGACAGAGGCGTTTTGAAATGAATGGCTGTGGTGACAGACGACCTCTGACAGCTCACGTGTTTCTACAGATCATTTTCTTTTACGTATATGTAAAGTACAGAGGGGGTTATGCACAGGTTATACTGTCTGAAACATAACAGTTGTTTTGATGAGATGCAAATTATAATATGAACTTTATTATCCTTATAAGAAAAGCAGTAAGAAGAGAAGTTAATTTGCAAAAACAGGTGACATATTTGAGAAGATTTGCACAAGACGGGATGGGATATTAAAGGTGCATTCTGTAACTTGTCTGCCGGAGGGTCCATCACCTGCTTGTCTCTGTAGAGATGTCCCATAGTATTGCCATAAACCTACAAATTTCCATGGAAACTTGCAAGCCAAATTAAAGGTTAGGTTTCTGGAGAGGCAACCCCCTCACAGTAAGGATTTTTTTTAGCAATAAATAGCACATTTAGCTGAACAAATGCAAGACATCTCCATGGAGGAACACATTGCAGCTTTAATTTCAAACCAATAAAATGACACAACTTTCATTTTTCAAATTTCTGTTTTGCAAATGAACTGTTAAAGGGCTTTTATTATGCTATTTTCTGATCCATGTTATAATGTTGTCCCATCAAACTCAAACAGAAAACACTGTTCCACCTTATGATGTCATGTGGTAATTCAGGAAGTGCTCCACTATGTTTTTAAATTCCAAACACCTTCACTAATCACTTGAAATTGCTACTCTTTTGTGAATAAAAAGTCGCTGTTAACTTGAAAACTACTACTTGACATCACAAGGTGGAACGCAGCATTCTGAGCTTTTAAAAGGTACACAGACTAATAATAAAGGATAATTCAAACAAGTGTGAATGAATAAAAACGCAACTCTGGGTATTTTTGGATCAGGAACCAACATTATAACACGGTTTAAACTGAGTAAATTTTGCGTAATAGAGAATCTTTAAATGCCAATGAAATCTTCGTTCCTAAAGGTGATATTTCTGCACTTTTCTGGTAATTCTGGGTGTAAATATGTGTGCAGATGTATATGTACGTTTGAGGGAGGCGGCAGATTATCAGTTAGTGTTTCCCGTTAAACACCTGGCCACGCTCAGGGCTCCAAACAGCGGAGGTAATTATGGTCTGGATTCACTGACCCCCTCAAACCCACATCCTGCTCTGGAGCTCAACACCAGGCTCAGGACAACATCAAATACACTGTCACCAAACCTGCTATCACACATTCAGCTGCAACATGAAATCATCTTGTTTTAGGTCATTACATTTGAAACTCAGATAAGCTACTTGCAATATCAAAATGAGAGACAGAAAGAGAAGCTACTGAATCTGAAGATTTTTCTGTACATTTACACTGCTTCTCGGTCGCCTTTGTGTCTCAGTCAAAGCTCAAAGTGCAGTTTAACAGGAGAATTGGTCAGGTAGGGTCAGCGTAAGAATTTCCTCTGGAAGGTCTTGATGTATTACCTCTGGAAGATCTTCCACCACATTTGTTAACACATATTTTTGAGTTTGCATGTTCTCCGGTTTCCTTTATCAACTCAAAACATGCACTATAGTTACAGTTCTCCAGCTAAAATAGTCCTAGCACAAAGATCACAGAGATGAGTCCACTGCCAACTGCTCCTAAGGCATTGAAGAATGGGTCAAATGCAGAGGATAAATTTCCTTTTCCTTTCTTATCCATGGGTCTTAATAAAGACATGTAACCTAATCTTGAAATCTTATCTTACACATAACAACATCTTGTTCAGAATATAATAATAAAATACAAGTCTTTCTTATCCAACTACATTTACTTCAACATCACAGAAAACCAATCACTAACACTGTTGTATAATCTTGCAGCAACAGTAATTATCTCCTTTGAAAATCGAATTAAAAAACCTTGCGCTCGATAAAAACTAACCACACGTCTGATGTGAACATGACTGCACAGGTCTGTAAGGCAGGCTCGGAGATCCTGGGGGCCTGTGTGTGCTAATTATATTATTTATGTGATGGTTTATAGAGGTACAGGGCAGTACTGAGACTGAGGGGCATTTAACATCAGTCACAGAACAACGTGTCCTGTCATCTTAAGGTAATTTATTCCTTCGTTCTCACACACCTCTCAACTTAAATGACTTTACTGGCAATAGTACTGAGCATAACCTCATCAGTATTTAATCACGAGCAATAAAAGCATAAAGTAAAAAAATATTTAGTTATATTTGTCATGTGCAGAGTGAAAAAAAACTTAAATCTTTTGGGTGTAGCTAAACAGTATATAGGGATGAGCAATATGACAAAACACCCACATTTTTCCCATATTAGTTGATCTACTTTGTTTCTTACTGCTGTGTGATAGTGTCCAGGTTTGTCCAGACAGAATGTGAGCCAGGACAAAGGCCAGGGGAGGGGACGGGCCAGGTGAGGACAAAACAAGATGCCAGTTTCAGTTCCAAACACTGACTAAAAGAGGATTGAGAGCAGATTTGAAAATATTGAATCAGAATTTGGTTCAAACAGTCCGGGTGAACTGTATATTTTTTTTCTGATGATTTTCAGTGTGTGGCCGTGCAGGTGCCTTGCCCAGCTGCAGACTGCCACACATGCCCATAGAGTGAATCACTTCCCAAGAGAAGGAGTGGAAGAGGAGGAGAGAAGGGAGAGAGGGAGGGGGAGAGTGAGAGATAAGAGGAAGAGAGGGGGAGAGGGAGGAGAAAAGATGAAGAGATAAAGAAAGATAGAAGGGAGAGTGTTAAGAGAGACAGGAAAGGGAAGAGAGTGAGGTGAGGATTGAGAGAGGAAAAGGAGAAAAAAGAGAAATAACACATGGATCAGACATCAGACCACAGGATTAATTGCCACAAATCTGCAACCTACAGTAAAGCCTCCCTTCCATTGGCCTCGGGTTGGTTTCAAGTGTCTCCAGTGTCTAAAGTGAACTGTAGTGTTCTGTTTGAGGGGTCCCAAGTGGACCCTGGAGGGCACTGGCTCTCAGAGGAGTCTGAGGTCTGTACGGCACAGCTCCAGGCGTGGTTCACAACCAGAGACAACACAGACTCAGGCCAAAACAAGACGGCAAAAAGTAACATAAACATAAAATAATTATTTCTCACCAAATGTTGAACGCAATTTCCAGTTAAGGAAACTAATATGTTGAGCCGATATCCTTTGCAAAAAACAAAGCTAGTACATTTGCAACAGCTGTTTCCTGTTTATCGATGCACGAGACTCGTGTAAAGATCTAAACTCTGATATTTCCAGCACATAATGCGTCTAATATGAGACAAACGCTCTGTATTACATAAAGAGACGATAAAATGTGCCGTAGAAGAACAGAGAAGGTAAACTGGAACTACTTTGTGCTGACGCTAGTTTCAGCCACGTCTCACACTTAAATTTAAACTTCTCTTGTGAATTCTGTCGAAGATCTGTCTAGATCTGTTGTATAATTCAGAATATAATACAATTTTGATTTTATTTATTAAGAAAACATGAGTCCAAGGCCCAAACCAGGCCAATGTGAAAGAGGCTTAACATTACATTATGAAAATTACATTACATTACGATTAGTCATGAGTATTTTAGAAAATATCTTTATTCAAATTTTATCTATGAATCAGAAATTAGTAAGAATATGCCAGGGAATATGATGTACTATTAGGAATGATTGTTTACACAAATGTACTCCTTAAGCCGTGTTAGAATGTTGTTACCTCCATAAACCGCACTGGAGTTGTGTGTTTTTTGTTTCTTTGTTTTCCACATATGTTTGAGTAATCCTGTGCTGCTAGTGTGTCTACATCCCCTAAGCTCAAAATGGCCTTTTCCACCTTGTGATGTAAGGAAGCATGTAGGAAGGAAATATGTTTTTAAGTGAACAGTTCCCTTTTACTTTTAGTTCAGCACAGACAGACAATTACACGGCTGAAAGTCTCCACATGATTTTTGTGTATGGAGTTTAAAAACACTGTGGAGCATTTTCTGTCTGAGAGAGAGAACACAGCGTAAATATGCAGAGTTTGCACGCGAATGAAACAAAACACAGCTCCGAGTACGTTTGCGATGAGGAAATAAAAAAACGTAGCGTAATATAAGTCCTTTTAAACAAGTTTCCGATAGCATGAACTCACTGGGAGGGGCACAGAGATGAGACAGATCTGCTGGACATAAAGACCAGTTAAGTTAAAGCGGAAAACCCTGTGGCATTTGTATTTTTCCACTCGGTTTCTGTCCATTTGACTTTACATTTTTAAAGATAGGAAAATGTAAGAGTCTCCACAGAAGGGAGGGGCCGTGGGGGCAGAGCGGGGCCACACACACAGATCTGGGGCAGAAGGGTGGAACTGTCCATATTCACACACATCAGACACAATACATTACACTGATGTTAGTCATGCCATCTGATCACACAGGCTTAGACTTAAAAGAACTGCTTGTTTGAGAAAAATATGTTGTTTTTTTTTCTTTTAGCATACGCCGCGACAATTTGAATTATTAGAGGCCCGTATTACGCTTTTTTCTGATCTACACTATGTTATAATATTTGCTTGTTACAAACATAGCCGGAGTTCTGTTTTGTTTCACCGACAAATGTTTAAACCCTGCATATTTAGGCTGAGTTCTTCTCTAAAACTGAAAACACACTTCGCATTGTGTCACGTGGCAATACAGGAAGTGCTCCACTGTGTTTTTAAAGTCCATACAGATCATCTCATGCTTAGTTTTTTTGAGGATTTTGAGAGCTTTTATGCTTCTTTTTATGCATGTTTTATGTATGTGCTTATTATTATTGTATTGTTTGTATTTATTCTACTGTATTTGTATTTATTCAACCCTTTGCCTTACTTGCAAAATGCAAAATATATTAGGACATGCAGCGTTTCAGCACTATCCCTTCATCAGACAAATAGAGAGTGAGAGCTCAGGTGTCCATCTTAAACAGGATGTGGCAAGCACCCGCGGGTGACAGGTCAGTTTCTCTGTGTTCTTGGGTCGCTCCCTCTCCTCCAGTGCACCCGCTTCAAGGAATCAATGTGCAATGTTCTCATTCTTTTATACAACCCTAGAACTGCCTACTGCATGACATCACAAGGTGGGACGGAGCATTTTATTATTCGGAAATGTAAACACATTTATAACCCAGGATCGCTCAAACAATTTTGCGTAATATAGGAGCTTTAATTCAGTTGATATGAGGCTGTTATCATTTTTTTCAAGATATTTAATACATTTTCCCACATATTGTCATTGGTCTCCAAAACAGGAAACATGTGCCACTGTAACAATGACCTGCACCTGTCTGAGCTCTGATTATGTCCTGTTCCTGTGCCAGTGTTAAGAGCCTGTCACCATAGGACACACTGTATACAAAACAACATAGACAAAATACTGACATGTGCGCTTTAAAATAGTAGTTAGGGAGAATTCTTTAAACTTTATAGCATATCGACACCTTCCTAAAATAATCGCATAAGTCATTTTTTTCAGGTTTTTCAGGAAACACAAAAAACTCCCCCCAAAATTGAAATTATGGCATTTTTTTTAAAGTAAAGTTAGGCAAAAAAGTGACTTAGGCGATTATTTTAGGAAGGTGACGTTATGTATTTTAGTTCATCTTACAGAAAATAAGAGAATAAAATTACATTGGAACATTTCACACTATTTTCTGATCTATGTTATAATGTTTCCTTATCACAGTCATACCTGGAGTTGTGTTTTTTTGTTTCATTCACACATGTTTAACTCACAAACCCTGCATATTTAGTTTATATTATGACAGTCTAAACAGAAGATGCAAAAGTGGTGTCGTGCTGTCACTTTTTTTTGGGGAGGAAATCCCCACGCATAAAGTGGCGCAATAGTGTGTTGAATTCGATGCATTCCAGGCAGCTAGGTGGCGCTGTGATACACTATTGTACAGTTTGTTTGTGACGTCCACCTCCCGTTAAAGGCACCTCCCGTTAAATTTTTTGTCATTTTTACCCACAAACGGAAAACACTCTACTCCACCTTCTTATGCCATAGTAATGCAGGAAGTGCTCCACTGTGTTTTTAAACTCTATACACCTTCGCTAGCCTCATTTGTAAGATTCCAGCTCCTGAATTGCCAGTCTCTATACACAAAAGGTAAAATGTAGCTTTTAATTTGAAAACCAGTGCTTTGTGACATCATAAAGTGAAACAGAGCATTTTGAGCATGCAGATAGACTAATAATAAAAGGTTACAACAAAACTCTTTATTTTTTTGAGGAGGTAACAACATTCTAACATGTCTCACAAGAGTAAATTCTGCGTTAGACTATTTAGGTGCCTCCTCAGCA
>JACN01020524.1:0-16451 GCA_000787155.1 Scartelaos histophorus | reverse complement strand
TGTTACATAAAGATGAGTTGCCGTACATTTGTAGGGAGTATTATAGTGTGAGTGTAGTCCTGTATCTCACTGTTT
Organism: Scartelaos histophorus; assembly: GCA_000787155.1. Taxonomy (NCBI): domain Eukaryota; kingdom Metazoa; phylum Chordata; class Actinopteri; order Gobiiformes; family Gobiidae; genus Scartelaos; species Scartelaos histophorus. The sequence goes on along the minus strand of JACN01020524.1, from coordinate 16,376 downwards.
GAGTGGAGCTGTAGGAGCCTGTTGGAGAACGATCTCCTCTGACCTTCTGTGGAGCCCTGATTTGTTTCCTCTGTCTGAAGGCCAAACGTTATATGGGTTCAAATGAATAGTTTTGTGTGGTATCTTTTGTGGAGAAGGCCCAGACTCTGAGACACAAGACTCTGTGTCCTGAGAGGAGTGAAAAAGTGAGACTGTTCTGGATTTATGATGACGGAGAAACTTTCTTTATACTGATGAAAGTGTCACCTTTGGCAAGCACTTGTTTCTAACTGTCGCAAATTTGGAGCATCCCCAAATGTCAAGTTTTATGGCTTTTTTTTTGCTATAGTCAAATTAATAATCCCATCGTAATTTATCATCTACTTAAATCGAAACACATGAACATCTTTATAAATTCAGGCGTTAAATTTGAATGTAACCTGTGCGTGTGCCCCTGCAGGAGAGCGTGAGAAACCCTGTGTCCTGGAGATCGTGGACGACACCGAGTACGAGGAGGACGAGGAGCTCCGGCTGGTACTGGGCACTGCCAGGAGCCAGTCTCCCTTCGGGGCATCTGTGGGCAAACAGAACGAAACGCTGATCAAGATTAAAGACGACTCGGACAGTAAGGACTAGGGCTGCACGATATTGAAAATGAATGCGATATGCGATACGGGTGTCAAGCATTGCGATAACGATATTATTGCGATATTTTCTTTTAACCTAAAAAAAATGCTTGGTACATTCACATGTTTGCCTCTATGACGTTTACCTGTGTTCCACATGGTTAGAAAACTAAGAATAAGCTCCTGCAAAGTATTAAACTTGTTAGGAGAACAGCCGTAGGCCACAACTTTATTACAGATGTTTTTGCGACTGTACCTGCGTAACATTGGTTGCTGAAGTTTTTGACTGAATAAAATCACTGTATAGCTCCCTGTGGTTGCGTTCGAGGTGGCTGTGTAAGTTCGTCGTGTTTCCTCTCGACGTTGCGATAACTTTCCGGCACGACTTGCACAGCACTTGCGTCTGTGACACGTCGTCCCGTCTGAAGCCAAAGTCCCAAATTCCGGAGCTGCTGTGCTTTTTAGGCACAAGTTGTTGGCTGTTGTCGTCTTCACTGACTTCTTCATTACCCGCCATGGTGACTGTAGTGTTTTCCCGTCATGCACTGCGAGTCCACGCGCTCGCTCTAGCTAGCAAAACATTACGTTTAAGGGCGCGTCGGAATTGTGAACTCCAGAACGCAATAAACTCACGATTTACACATAAAACAATTAAAAAATATCGCGCATCTTTGCGATGTGGATATCGCACGTGCCATTACCGCGATGACGATATTTTTTCTATATATCGTGCAGCCCTAGTAAGGACAAAACGAAACGCAAAATGAGGCAAAAATATAGGATTCAGAGTATAGATTTTGACCAGTTTCCGTCATGTTTTATTCACTTTGGGAGATGATGTGTTTGACTTTTCAAGGATCTTTATAATATCTTACATTTTAATTGAATTTAATTATACTAAAACATTCTACGCAAAGTGAGCACATTTATGGAAACCAGTAAATACCTCTAAAAGCATCAAATAATACTGACTAATAAGTTATCTCATATTCAGAACTACACACTTAAGGTCAGTATTTAATATTCTCCTAAGCAGAAATGACTTTTGCACAGGTAACTTTTCTAGTGAAGGTTTTGAAAGTTCCCGGTCTCCATGGAGATGTTATTGCTTTGAATGTGAAGTATTTCCACCAGGCCGAATTAAAACGCCTGTAATTGGATAGAAAACCTTTAATGCATTTTAATTATTCAGCTCAAACCCTTTTCTATCCCAGTGTTTTGTAAAAATATTATAAAGTTGAGCATAGTTACTTTAGTACATTTTTTTACATAGCAACTTTTCAGGTGGAGGTCAGATGCTTTTGTCCATGGAAATGTTGTTGCTTTATCTAGAATATTTCACACTCGCATTAAATCTTTCTGTCTTCATAGAGACCAAACCAGGCCAACTTAAAAAGCATTTTGGAGCTATAAATCCACTGTCAAAGTAGAGTGTTTAACATCATATTGTTGAACATTCCAGCCAGAGAAATCATATATCCATAGAGACCAAACCAGGCCAACTTAAAAAGCATTTTGGAGCTATAAATCCACTGTCAAAGTAGAGTGTTTAACATCATATTGTTGAACATTCCAGGAACATTCGAGGTCATGGTTCGGTTTATTTTCGGTACAGTTTGGGAACGAAATGTAAAACCATTTTCTTGTTGTTTGTGTATTTATTAAACAACAATTAGTTTTAACATTATACAAACGGGAAAATAAAATACCGTATTTTTTCGGGCTATAAAGCGCACCGGATTATAAGGCGCAGTATCAAATAATATGTCTGGCGGAATGTAAATACACATAACTTGTGCGAATTCGTTCATTCACAGGCCTGTACCAAACCGAACGTCCCGCACCTAATGATTCAACCCTTTTCTATCCAAATGTATAGTAAAAATATGATGAAGCTGAACATAGTTATTAAATATTACCGTCTGTGTTGTTCAGAGTCCATCATCCGTTTTGGAGAGACGAAGTTCAGTGTGAGCGAGCCCCGGGACAGTGGGCAGGTGTCTGTGCTCAGGATCCCAGTGCAGCGTCTGGGGGACACCTCCAAAGTGTCTGTGGTCCGGGTCCACACCAAGGACGGATCTGCCACCTCCGGAGAGGACTACCACCCCATATCACAGGGTAAGAGTACTACACAGTACACCCCATATCACAGGGTAAGAGTACTACACAGTACTGCACATACCACAGGGTAAGAGTACCACACAGTACTGCACATATCACAGGGTAAGAGTACAACACAGTACTGCACATATCACAGGGTAAGAGTACTACACAGTACTGCACATATCACAGGGTAAGAGTACAACACAGTACTGCACATATCATTATCTTTTAAGGGACAGTCCAGAATTTTGGACAAAGGGCCTCATTTCCTATTGAGCCAGAGCACTGTAGACGTGTGGAGTCACTTTTTAAAATAATCCATCCAGTCCTTGCATTTGCAGAGGTCGCTGATGCTAGGCTAGCGCATGTCAATGGGTTTAGTTACCTTGGCGCTAAAAACAGTCTTACCCACTCCACAAAGCACCTGAGACAAAATAATTATAACCCCAGGCTGTCGAACTAAACTGCTTAGCACCAGCGACCTCTGCGAATACAAGGACTGGATGGATTATTTTAAAAAGTGACTTCACACATCTACAAAACTCTGGCTCACTAGGAAATAAAGCCGTATGTCCAAAAACCTTTTTTAAACAGTAACAAGTGTCCAGAACAGAGACTGTATATATGGACTTAGCTAACCCGCTAGCTGCTTCTGGATCCATTTCACTTTACATAAAAAAGTGCCCTTCTTTCTGCAACTGCTGCTGTGAGCCTCTTCATTTTGGTCTTAAAATGTTCGTATTAACCCGCTCTACATGTTTATTTAGCTATTTTGTACTTAAATAAATTACTAATATTCGATTCGAACAAATGAACAGATGAAAACGATTTGGATCCCATAAAAGCGCCGAAAATCACATTGATGTTCAGTGAATTTCTGAGTATGTCCACAGTTTATTAGTTTAAATAAATTCCTAATATTCGATTCGTAATATTGAGCTCGACTCCAAATCCACTCTTATAACCACAGCCTCGATGAGCTTCATTTGACTGGAACCGAACGCTATGGTTGACTTTACACTCCCTTAGTCCACTTCTTTGTACAGTTTATGGTCCAAAAGTATTATATGGCTCAAAATGAAACTTCACCGATTATACTGAGTCATTTTGTAACGTCTTTTGTTGGTTTTTCGTTCTTTGTTCTCGTTTGTATTATTCTCTTTGGCTGTTTTGTAATGTGTTTAACAAAAGGCGAGTCGTGGGCTTCGTTAAACCGTATTGTCCTTTCCAGAAATTGTGTTCAAAGACGGAGAGACGGTTCACTATGTGGAGGTGGAGGTTCTGTACGACGGGGTTCGAGAAATGAGAGAGGCCTTCACTGTGCACCTGAGACCCGACGAGAACATGGTCGCCGAGACAAAGGTGGGACTTTTAGATTCTGTTTTAATATTTAACTTCTCAGAGTATTACTGAGGATTAGCTGTGGTCGTAGCGTAGCTTTGAGGTAAACCACACGACTTACATGCAGAATATTTTATTGTTTTGCCGCTCTGAGTGCCTTAAAAGTGGAAAAATGTAGAAAAACTGACTATTTACCATTTAATAGCACCTTCTATTTTGTTAAAAGGCTTATGGTGATTTAATATTGTTTGCAGCATAAGTGAAGGTGGAAAAACTCTCCATAAAAGACTCGAGATGTGACAATATCCAAATTTCTCTGTACGATATTTTCACGATACGCACAATATTTATCACGATATTTTGTAGTAGCGATGAACAAAACTGTGAATATGCGACTTTGACTTTAAATATGCCTTGACGAGACTTTGGTTGTGTCATAAATCAAAGAGTTTAGACTTTAGAAGTGCTTCATAACAGTTATTTCATGAAACAGAGCAAAGGATCATGGTCTATGTAGTTCCCCCTGTTTTTTGAGCGATTGCTGCACCGTAACAATGAATTTAAGCAAAGAGACCTGAGATTTGATATATTATGATGGTCCATGATATTAAGTCCATAATATCATGCATTTTCAACTCTTTAAGTGTTCTCAAAGTTGTGTATAAAGCAAAGTGCAATGTGTTACCTGTAAATATCCAAAGACTGTTTGAGACAAGAACAAGACACTACAGTTTAAAAGGAACCAACATGTTTAAAAAACCCAGATTCAGAGCCAAAGTTATGGAGCGAAACATTACTGTGAAAGGAGGTAATTTATGGAATAGTCTTGACAAAGAAACCAAAGGAAAAGTACAATAATGACTTTTTAAAAAATACATAATAAAGAAAATGTGTTGCGCACGATGTGAAGTGATGAACTCTTTTTACAGCTGATTATTCATTGTGACTGAAATGAAGTGCACAGATTTGAAATGTTTTGAAGTGACTATCTGTGTTGATTTATTGTCTGGAAAAGGAAAGAAGAGGCCGATAACATAAGACGACTTTTCTTTTTGCTTGTTTTCATTTATTTCATGTACCGTATTTTTCGGGCTATAAAGTACACTGGATTATAATGTCACGATGTCATGATTTTAGATGCGCCTTATAGTCCCAAAAATACGGTACGTCGGTGACACAGTTGAAGTCTTTTACGAATAAAATTGCATATTGCATATTTCACAAAATCGCATATTTGGCATCTTAATAAGAGTTAGTTTTTAAGAATTATCATTGTAGTGCCAAGTTTTATTTAGAGTGTGCATTATTCCAAAGGGTAAACGCACTCCCACTCTCAGTTTGAACCATTTTAAACAGATCTGAGCCCTGGCTTATCTCTCTCTGTGATTAGTTTGTAGATTAAATGAGTTCTCCCATTGGCTTCTGTCATGTAAATAAATATAAAAAGAGCCAGTCTTTTGAGCGGCTCTTTGAAACGAACAGATCAAAAAGATTCGGATCCCATAAAAGAGCCGAAAGTCACATTACAATTGATTATCACTCCCGCTGCTGGTGAATTTCCCAGTATGTCCACAGTTTGTTTTTAAATGGCCCATATTATGTTCATTTCCGATGTTAGAACGTTTCCTCATCACAAACAGACCTGGGGTTTGTTCGTTTCACTCATGGGTCAGTTACATGACGTGTGTCCAACTGTAATTTCTTCAGTTAAACAGGTTCAAATTTCGTAATATTTCCCCTCATCTCTGTAGAACCTCTGACCTCCTGGAACCAAATCATTTATTCTGCAATCCTGAGTTATTCTGCAGGTTTTTTGTCCTTAAAGTGTCAAATGTTCATGTGGTGTGACCGTCCGCCCTTTTTGTCATATTTTCAGAAGTGTTTTTAGTCCCACATGAAATTTCCTCTTTCTTGAATAGATATTTCCTCCATAATATTCAAACAAATATTGTCCGAGCGTGTCCATTTTTTCAAATCTCATGTTTTCATGTATTCAAACAAATATTGTCCGTGTCCATTTTTTCAAATCTCAGTCTCATGTTCATATGACTCAGACTTAGATGAACATCCCAACATGTTTTAAAAAATAAAACTATTTTAAGCTTATTCTTTGTCGCACCACATGACATTTTTAAAGGTCGTAGCCAATTCATGTTCATAAAAAACACTAAAAATGCTCAATATAAATGTAAAACATAGATTTATGTATCTGACGTTGTACATTATTAGTAGAAATTAAGTTTTTAAATGTGCCTTATATGTCATTGAACACAAAAACTCTGCATATTTAGGTTGAGTTCTTCTCTCAAACACTCTTCTATTGTGGATTAACGCTCACAAGAGTACATTCTGCGTACTATCGGACCTCTAATCTCTTTGTTCGTGCCGTCACAGCTGAGTAAAGCCATCATCTACATCGAGGAGACCAACAGCATGGCGGACGTGACCTTCCCCTCGGTGCCCACGGTCCTGTCCCTGCTCCAGTACGACCGGGCCGACGGCTCCAGGGCCCAGAGCCCCCCCGCCGGGTACCCAGTCGTCTGTGTCACGGTACGAGTAACAACATTCTAACAGCTTAAAAGTCCCAAGAATCAGTTTTGCTTTTAATAGAAACTTTAATATCTGGTGGTCAAAGAATAACAAAATGATATAGAATTGTGTGTATATGATAATTTCTATAATAAAGATAATCGAGTCTTTGTGACGGAGCAGGTCCGTCCCTGAGAGCAGTGCCCGGGGAGAGCACGTCTCAGTATCGGCGGCTCCGCGCGCTTTACCAAACGCACATTAAACTATGTGCGTCCATAACTTTTTCAACCTGTTCTGCCGTGACTAGGGGTGCACACCTGGAAGCGGCAGTGGTGCCAGTCACACTCTCCAAAAAACAGTCATTTACTCACCCGCACTGCTGCCTTCACCTTCTCCCGTGGTGCGATCTGGCAAACCCGGACACACCCGCGCCGGGAGCCTAAATCCTCCCGGTGCGCAGGTTCCGGGGTCACGTGAGCCACGAGTCATTTACATAGGCAACTGTTTGCATTTTATGTCTATTTATTTGTACCGTGTTATTTTATGTAGGTAACTTCAGGATGTTGGAAGGAGCTGCCCTCCCTGTAACCGCCGTGAAATACTGTTCATGTTCATTAGTAGGAATTATGTAAATGAGGTTTCAGGTGGGGGTTACGTAATGTGGGAGGGGCAAGTGGGTATAAAGGTGCGCTCCACAGCTCATTTGGAAGTCTCGTCTAGTCTCGTCTTGTTGCGTCGCATCCTAGTTATGACGAAGGTAATGTTCGCTGAGAAAGCGCAGGAGAGAGCAAAAGAGAGGTCGAGTCCAGGAGCGAGCGAGTCCTGAGAGACTGGAACCTAAATCCTTAACGGAGAAGTCTACCTGTTGTGGTGCCGGTAAATTGACTTTTTTAAAACCACTGTAAATATTTTTGCACTTTTTGCTCTGTGGAAGAGTCTAATAAAATACACCAAAAACGCATTTTCTGACTGAGCCTACGTTTCATTGGAGAACCACGCTACAGTCTTTCACATTGAATCACCAAACTTAAAGATAACATTTTCGGTTTGGGGGTCTGTCACCTGTTTGTTTCCATGGATATATCACTGCTCTGCATGGAATGTCCCACCGTGTGACATTAAACAGCTCTACTTTACATTTATTTAATTACAGGTGGTTTTATAGCTCAAAAATACCTAGAAAAACAGGTATTCTTGTTGCTTCTCTACAGATCTGACCTGTAACTTGGTCAAGTTTGGTTTCAATGGAAATAGAAAGGTTTAATGCCATATTGTGAAACCCTCCACCACTAAAGTTACGCAATGCACCTTTGAGTAACTCCGTTGTTATTGGAATTAAACATTTGCGCAGAAATTTGAAACATTTGAATCGATCTTTCGTTTCCAGCTGTTTTTATTGGTAGATTTTTGTTTGGGCAAATTACAGATACCTAAAATATATACGTAAATACAGTTCTTTATTACTTTTACTTCGTTATGTACCGATAGTTCCTCTAAAAATGCTTCACTCACACGTGTCACCAGGTGTTTTTCAGATTTCTCCACACAATCCAAGTCAGATCTTATTATGAGGTTATCTGATTATTCTGGTAATCTGATTTTACCGGCCATATAAATGTACCCGGTGAAGCAACCTTGGAAAATGAATGACTGCAATTATTACAGACCGTAATTAGTGAGGCAATATAAAGTCTCCAGCTGAGAACCAACTCTGCCATTGTAATATAAAATCTGCAAACCCTGTAGCCCTGTAGGTGGTTCCTGTATGTGTTGACATTCCCAAAGTACCAAAAAAAAAACAAATCTACAGACGAGACCGCAGAGTTTATAAAGAAGTGGATTCAGGGAGTGTGACGTCGACTCCAGTCAAACGAAGCTCATCGCGGTTCATAGTTAAGGTGCAAATTTAGAGCCGAGTTTGGATTGCAGTTGATTTGCAAATAAAATAGAAATAGAGGTGCTTTATTCATTATTAAGGGTCAGCAGATCAGTGTGTCAGGGCAGTTTGAGGAGAGGAAGAGCTAAAAGTGCAGCCTTCAGGGGGCACCAGGTGAACACAACAGGAAAAACCTTTTTATTACCCCACTCTGGTGTTTCTGTTGGTGACGAACTAGCTCATTCCCTCAAAGTGTTTCTTCTGGAAGGTCTTAAGTCATATTTGCTGTCACATGTGTTGCAAAAAACCTGTAACATCTCAAAATATGAAATAGAAAAAATAAAATGGTGAAATAAAAACACAATGTGAAAATTTTAAGACCAAAATGACGAGGTTCACTGCAGCAAAGGGCGTCAAATAAATAAATAATAGTACATAAATATATGCTAAAAAAATATTTTAAATGAAGATGGATGGATGGATGGATGACAAGGTTCACTGCAGCAGAGGGTGTCAAATAATAGTAAATAAATATATACTAAAAAACACTTTTAAATCCTGGAAAAGTCGTGGAAATTGAAAATGTCCTTTTTCAGGCCTGGAACAGTCATGGAGTTTTAGTTTGTCTTTCACACAACTGCAGCGTTCTGTTAAGTTCTCATTAGGCTGTTATGATTTTTTCCAATTATTTTCACGTGTCTTTGATACAACAAACCCTCCACCCACCTGGACTAACAAATGTTCTGTGGGAAACACTGCCTGACAATTCACAATAAGGTCTTTTGTTTAAAAGAGACGACAGTAAATGCACTGACAGGATTTTGAATGTTAAAAATTGATAGAATTTCATATTTAGGCCTAAAGTGTAAAATTAATTTAAATTCTACACTTAGAGTAGTCTGCCCGAAAGTCATGAAAAATTCACTTTGGGTCATAAAAAGTCATGGACAAGTTTTGAAATTTTGTCAGTAAAAGAGTGGAAACGCTGGATTTAAATCTAACCAGACAATAAAATGTGGCCAATTTCAACTCCCTGTTTATCAGTTTTAATTTCTTTTCTGATGATGGAGGGCATGGGAAATGTGAAAATCAGATTTGTTTGTAGCGCGTCACAGAGTTACGCACCAGCAGCTGTCGACTGAACCAACAGCTCCAATTAAACTGTAATTAAAATATTCTCTGTGTTTATGCATGATTCATGAATTATTCAGTCTCTGCACCTGGAGATGGGAAACTCTGGGGCAGAATCGCTCAAGTGCGGCTGCCAGTCTGAACCTTTAGCCTCTCCAAGTCGCCACCAACTTCTGTCACACACTGTTTCCACGCACAAACCAGGCTGCTGGAGTGTGTACTGTGGGTCTGCTGTGGTCCAAAGCAACAAAAATGATCTGACGGAGGCGTGAAATAAAATTAAATGTTCTTTTCTTTTGTTTGGTGCAGGCCTGTAACCCCAAATACCCCGACTACGACAAAACGGGCTCCATCTGCGTCAGCGAGAGCATCAACAACACCCTGACCCGGTACCGCTGGCTCGTGAGCGCCCCCACCGGCCCGGACGGCGTCACCAGCCCCATGAGGGAGGTGGACTTCAACACGTTCTTCACCTCCTCCAAGCTCATCACCCTGGACTCGGTGTACTTCCAGGCGGGCTCCAGGGTCCAGTGCGCTGCCAGGGCGGTGAACGGGGACGGGGAGGAGGGGCTGGAGCTGAGCAGCCCCATCGTCACCATCAGCCGGGAGGAAGGTGAGGAGGAGAGCGCTCGTGATGTTAAGAGTGGTGTTAAAGTATAAAGAGCTAGTATTAGACGATTTTCTGAGCTGTTTGAATGTTGTTTTCTCATCACAAACACACCTGGAAAACATAAACCCTGCATATTTAGGCGTTTTTAGATATTTAAAGTTCTTCTCTCATTAGAAAAACACTGCATCTTGTGTAGTCACGGTAAAAGAGGAAGTGGAAACGACAGCTTTGTGACATCACAAGGTGGAACAGAGCATTTTGAGCTATGGAGATGTTTACAGACTAATAATGCAGGGTTACTCAGACATATGTGAATGAAACAAAATGCAACTCTGATGTTTTTTTTTATACTCGATACACTTTCTCTATGTGGCTAATGTAGCTTGAAAACTACCTCTTTGTGACATCACAAGGTGGACCAGAGCATTTTGAGGTTTGGAGATGCAGACAGACTAATATTACAGGGTTCCTCAAACATGTCAGTGAAACAAAACGCGATTCCGGTTATGTTTTTGATGAACTAACAACATTATAACGTGACTTAACACTCACCAGAGTCAATTTCAATATAGGACCATTAAAAGACACATATGGTAGCAATTTATGACATTTCATCTCATCAAAAACTGTTGTATTTTTGATGAGTAAGTTGTAAGTAGTTGTAAGTTTCCCTCCCCCTGAGCCAGCATAATTTATGACATTTCATCTCATCAAAAACAGTTGTATTTAGCTTCATTCACACATAAATCTTGTGCGTTAAGTTAAGTTAAGTGCTGAGCCAGCACAAAACATTCATTTGAAATTTCCCAGTATTGTTGCGTCAGAGGTAGAGACGCTGTGCAGTTTTTAAATCCATAAATCATTTCCAGACCCAAATCTTCAGCTAACTCCATCCCTTTCTTCTCCTGTTGTGCTTTTAAATCTGCATCACCATTGACTGATTCATCGAAAACACTCTGTTCCACCTTGTGATGTCATGCAGTAACACAGGAAGTGCTCCACTGTCTTTTTAAAGTCCACACACCTTCATTAGAATCATTTGGATCATTTCAGCCCTGGGATTGCTGATGGAAATCATGGAACTGCTTTGTCTGGAATGTTTCACAGTGCGGCTTTTTTATCGTCATGAGACCAAACCAGGCTAAGTTACGGGTCAGATCTGTGCAGAGTCGACCCCGCTCACAGTCAGAATCCCTGTTTTTGTAGGTGATTGTGAGCGGCTACAAAATCAACGATGTATTTATACAAACAAGCGTGTGACAGACTCTCCATGAGAAAAGTTACTCAATGCACCTTTAAATATTCTTTTTAGCACCTTCTGCTTAGCCCTGGTTTGTTCTGTAAACTCCAGCTCAGCGACCAGATGGACGACTGAAAGGGTTTTGATCTAAACTTTTCATTTTGGCGATGGGACATGTTTGCCATATGTTCAGTCACTCTGCTCACACTTCTCATTCAATTACTGGCACTTTTTCATTATTTTTCTACTCTTTTTTTTCCCCAGCATAATTTTATTTAGTTAGCGTGTTAGTTAGAGGATGCAGTAAGTTTTCGAGGGACAAAAATGACTGAATAGTTCATAGATGTTTGTGTATCTGTCCCTATTCAGATTAACAATGAATAAATATAGTTTCTTTATGTTGTCTAACCTGTGTTTCTGTGTTTCATGCAGGGATGTGCCAGTCGAGGGTGCCCGGAGCAGTGGGCGCTGAACCCTTCTCCGCCCGCCTCAGATACACCGGGGCGGACGACCCCGAGCATCCCAACCTCATCAAACTCACCGTCACCATGCCACACATCGATGGTAAGAGGAGGAGAGTACTACAGATTTACTACAGATTTACTCCAGATTTATGTCAGAGTTCAGTGAATTATTGACATACAAACGGACTGGCTCAGACCTGCTTCACCTCATGAGAACAAAACTCTGCACAGCCTGGTTAACCTTGTGCAATGAACAACAGTCTGTTCCATACGGACTCCTGGACCGAATGGGGAAGCACAAGTATTAAAAATGTGAAAGTGATAGATGGACAGATATACCGTATTTTCCGGTCTATAAAGTGCACCGGATTATAAGGCGCAGTATCAAATAATATGTCAGTTGTGTCATTGTCCACACATAAGGAGCATCGGATTATAAGGCACAATAAGAGAAACAAAACGCGTGTCGGATAAATCGAACTTTATTCAGGTCATTTACAATAACTCTCAGTTGTAGCTAACACAAAAATACAAGTTTAACAGTTGGTGATTTGGGCATCAAACATGCCCGGATCCTCTCAACATTGTTCAGTTTTAACACAAAAATACAAAACCTGAAATCTGCATGGTGCATGTCTCTTAACAGGTGCATTTTGGGTCCTTGTACAGCACACGGCAGAACTACCGGTATGTTGCACAGTCGCCCTATATGTGGCCAACATATTACTCCTCCTGACTCGCCCACTAATACGTTATTAGACTAATGTGGACAACATCAAATCGGTTGGAGGTTAAACACAACCAAAGGTCACACATAAGGCCACTGGATTATAAGGCCACTGTGGATTTTTGAGAAAATGTCATGATTTTAGATGCACCTTATAGTCCAAAAAATACGGTAAGGCGATATAATTCAGGATTATAAATTAAAAATCTTATATTACACAGAACGGAACAGTGAGCTTTAGTTTGAGCCTTTGCATTTGAGTTCAGACGCCCCCGAACATGCATCATAAACGCTGTGGACGGACGGGATAAAAATACTTCCAGGGCGTTTGTCGAGTGCCTTGTTTACCCGGTCTCTCTGTGAGCGATGGCAGACCATGTGGAGAGAGTGTTTTAGTGTATTTATTACATAAAATCCATCAGCGGAGGCGGCGCTGGTGTATATATATTTATACTCCTCTAATGACACGGCATAGATTTCTTGTTTTGGTGTTTGTGGCTCCCGGGTGTTTTGTTTTCTTCTCCTTCTTGACGTCACCGTTTGGCTGATGCGGTGCGTCCAAAGTTCAGCTTTTTCAACTTCTGGCGTTGGAGCGATGCCTGAGCACGTCAACACCTGAAGACAAAAAAAAATGCAGGAAGCCCTAGACGATGTTTGAGTAATCCTGGATTATTAGTCTAGCTACATTTAGAAATCTTAAAATGATCTGTTCCACCTTGTGATGTCATGTAGTGGTGGTTTTCAAGTTAACTGTTACTTTTTACATTTATTCACATCAAGATTAGGTCAATTCCAGGGCTGAAACTATCCAAATGTTTCCAGTGAAGGTGTATGGAGTTTAAAAACACAATGGAGCAGTTGAAGTTGGTAGGATAACGCCCTCCTCCTGGCCAAATAAGAGTCGGATTTGTGGAGATGCAAGCACGAATTTACAGTAAAATTGTTTATCATTTTATTATTTAGTTTAGTTTACAGAAAAATATGTAGAAATGCATTTTCTAAGACGATAAACCCTGGTTGCTCACAGATAAAGGATGAAACCTTCCTAATAATGTGTGTTTCTGTCAGGGATGCTCCCTGTGGTGTCCACCCGGCCTCTGTCCAACTTTGAGCTGACCCTGAGTCCTGACGGGACCCGTGTGGGGAACCACCGCTGCTCCAACCTCCTGGACCACACCGAGGTCACCACACGTCACGGCTTCCTCACCCCGGCCACCAAGAACCCGGAGGTGATCGGAGAGACCGCCCCCTACCAGTACAGCCCGGTACTGCGGGGGTCCAGCACGCTCCGGTTCTACAGGAACCTCAACCTGGAGGCCTGTCTGTGGGAGTTCAGCAGCTACTACGACATGTCGGAACTGCTCAGCGACTGTGGAGGAACCATCTCTACTGACGGACAGGTGAGGCCACTGACCGACAGGTGAGGCCACTGACGGACAGGTGAGGCCGCTGACGGACAGGTGAGGCCGCTGACGGACGTGAGGCCGCGCTGACGGACAGGTGAGGCCGCTGACGGACAGGTGAGGCCGCTGACGGACAGGTGAGGCCGCTGACGGACAGGTGAGGCCGCTGACGGACAGGTGAGGCCGCTGACGGACAGGTGAGGCCGCTGACGGACAGGTGAGGCCGCTGACGGACAGGTGAGGCCGCTGACGGACAGGTGAGAGGGACAGGTGAGGCCGCTGACCGACAGGTGAGCCCGCTGACCGACAGGTGAGCCCACTGACCGACAGGTGAGGCCACTGACCGACAGGTGAAGGGAGCCATGATGGAGGTGACCCGGGTTCTGACCAGGTTCATGTGCAGATCTCAGGGTTTGTGTCTTGAACATCTGTAATTTCTAATAATGTTTTAAACTAGAGCTGGACACAAAATCTATACAAGAAATTAAAACTATTTTAAGTTCACATCAGTTTGACTGGAAGTAAATGATGTTGCCTTTCCAGAAAAGGAACAACTTGGATTTGAGGGGTTTTTTATATTCACAGTCCACTGCAAAAATGAACCAAAATGAACCTGAATTACATCAGTTTTATCTTGTTACAGTCGCCTTGTTAGAGTCTTTTTGTTTTGGCACATTTATGTTGTTTTATATTTAGGCAGAATCAGTCCTATGATTCATTTATTGAGCATAGATCAGGATGAGGAGCCTACACCTTGTTCTACATCTGCGCCTAAGCTTTTCCTAATGACCATGAAAGCAGCACAAACACCAGCACAAACACCGTCACACCGTCAGCACCGTCACAGGGCACTTTGAGCAAAGCTGCAGTAAAGCTGAAGTAAACAAACACTCCTGTTTGGAAAAAAGAGTTTGTGCTTTTCGGCATAAATAAAGGATGACAGAACGAACCTTCACCAAAAACTTAAATAGCTTTCGACAGCAGTTAGCTGGAGTTTTGAGCAAACCACTTACCAGTGCAGACAGACACATAGTGAATAGATGTGATTTCTCTGTGTAGAACAGAGAACGTGAGACTAACCGAGCCTGCAGCGCCAATATTAATAATAAAAAACTTCATTATACCAATTAAATATGCTACATGTCTATAGAAAATCTAAAATATGGAACAAAATAGTCAGTGAACTGTTGAGTGACTGGAGGCACGTCTGACAGACAAGTGAGTAGCTCCACCTTTAGACCCCTGTGACCTCTGACCCCTTCAGTCATCTGCAGACATAAAGGAGGCGAGGGAATGTGTCTGAATGTCTAGACCACCTTTAGGACAAGAATGTGGGATTAGGTGCGGCGGGGTCGTGGTTCCAACTGCAGGGCTAATCGAGTCGATCAACAGAAGGTGGTTTTCAACATTATATGGTAGTATGTCCTTTTATATTCTCTGTTTGGCCTCATATCTGTGTAATCCGTCATTCAGGTAGCTCCATAGTGTCCATGGCTCAAGGTCGATCTAAAGCTGTTCAGGAAATGTTCAGTTCTGTCCTGTGAATGTGACGTTTTTAGTATCGGTTCCTGCTCAAATGAATATGCAGCTTTGACACTCGTTTTATTTTATTATATTTTATACATCTGACAACTCTACAGCGCAAGTTTTGGCTTTTTTTCATTTTTACTTCATATTGTATCAGAAAACGCCGCTTTAGGCTATCTCCTCTCCTGCCCTTTTTGGGATTTCACTGACTGGGCCTTAAAATAATTCATTTGAAAAGCTCTCTAATATTCAACTCCCTGCTTTGCTCAGTCAATAACTGTGTGTACTGAGCAGCCCTCCTCTGCGCTAATGAATTATTGACAGACAAACGGACTGGCTCAGGCCCGGGCTCCCCGGGTACGTCCTCACACTGTGCACCGCCCGGTTAACCTTGTGCAATGAACAACAGTCTGCTCCACTCGGTCTCGTGGACAGAAGGAGGAACCGCAACTATTTAACATCTAAAAACGATAAATAGAAAAGGAAAGGCACTTCAGGATTGCAAATTGAAAATCCTATATTACCCAAAACTGACTCTGTGAGCTTTAAAACAAGTTAAAATGGAATTGTGTTTTGTTTTTTTTTTTTCATTTTTAGACATTAAACCGGCCTCTTCTGTCTCTGTTTTTAAATTTATTTTTGAAACACACTTTGACTTTTGACACAAATTGAGACATTTTATTATATTGTTTATTAGATTATTGTTTTATTGTCTTTATTGCTTTTTATTTAGTGATGTCCTGCAGCACTTGTGTTGTTTTTTAGTAAAGTTGCAGTTACTTTATTAGTCTAGCTACATTTCCAAAGCTCTAAATGCTCT
>JACN01093062.1:0-10108 GCA_000787155.1 Scartelaos histophorus | reverse complement strand
CGTACTGTGAAACATTCCAGAGAAAGCGCATAAACCTTTAAAACTTGGATAAAACGTGGAGAATTAAGCGTTTGAATGAAAGACGACAGGGAGCGTTTTGTGCTGTACAAGGAGAGGACATTTATTGTTGAATTTCATCACATTTCCACAGATGTGCGTCGCCGAGTCGAGGTCTGACCGGGCTCCAGTGATTTTTGGACAAAAGTGAAAACAGACACGCTCATGCACGTCACCCGCACGTGCACAGCTCTACCCCCACGTGCACGCCCCTGCCCTCGCGTGCACGACCCCACCATCACGTGCACACTCCTCACACACACACACACACACACACATACACACACACACACACACTCATCGAAACGCGCACTCAACATACGTTCACAGTCTGGATACAAAAATTGAATTACAAATAATACCACGATAAAAACATTGTATTTTTTTGTTTTTTAAGAAATCTTTATAACTATTTTCTCTATTCTGTAGAAAGACGTCTAAGTTTCCTCGTAATAAGTAACATTATTTTTTGTCTTTCGCTAAAATGATCAGAAGGATATCCTCAATAGTCTTACACTATATACTATATATATTTTTTCATTCTATTCTCAGTCAGTCGGACGCTGCCTCCTCCCGTAACTCAATGCAAAAGGCTTCAAAGTGGCGCACGCACAGCAAAAAATCAACGTCAAGCAGGGGTAAAGCTGCATTATGGAACTTTTCTGGTGTAGGATCTGCCACCTGCTTGTCTCCATGACGATGTTACAGCTTAACCTTGAATGTCGAATGTTGTTTTCTATATCAAAAGACGGTTTAATCTGCTCTTCAAGGCATTTTTTTTAGCTGTACTTTAATAAATGCAAGCTAGATACGTTTAATGCCAGACTGTGGGACATTACAAAGTCATATCAAGCAGGTGGCGGACCCTACACCCCAAAAGTGACACGGCGCAGCTTTAAAATCATCTTAATATGATTTTTTGCGGCGCTTATTTAAAAATTATGAACAAAAATTAAGCTTAAGATGAAGTAGAATCTCTCAAAGCAAAAACACAATAGAAACGTCATTTATAAAGTTACTATATGAGACTGTAAACATCGAAAAGGTGCGTCATGAAAACTTTATATCCCAAATCTAAAATATAAAAGGCAAAAACGAAGGAAATGTCCCACTCGTTTCACACACTCGAAATAAAACTCGCTTGTAATTTTAACACCCGTCGTCAAATTACGTGCGAGTTTCTATTTAAACGCTACCTAACTTTTCTAGTTCAAGGTGCGCCGTCTGCTCGTCTCCATGGCGATGTTAAAGTTCCACATTACGGCTTTAAACTTCTAGACAAACAGCTCACGGCAAGAATGAATGTTTTTCTTTTTTTTTTTTTCCTCCAGTGTTTTTTTGTTCGTAATAAGACTCATTTAAGTCCATAAATTCAAGGTTCCACATTACGGCTTTAAACTTCTAGACAAACAGCTCACGGCAAGAATGAATGTTTTTTTGTTTTTTTTTCTCCAGTGTTTTTTTGTTCGTAATAAGACTCATTTAAGTCCATAAATTCAAGTTGGATATGTTTAATGTCATACTGTGGAACTTTTCAGGTAATACATTAATATCTCCATGGAGACAAAAAGGTGGAGGACCCCTACAAGAAAAGTTACAAAGTAGATCTTTAAGAATATAAAGTTAAAATTACCCAAAACTGTGTGTGGTCAGTATTTATTTGAAAGTAGTTACATAAGATCTAAAGACGCACTGTGTAACTTTTCAGGTGGAGGGTCCTTTAGCTTAGCGTTTCCATGGCGACTGTTGTAGTTGCTTTGCCCAGAATGCTCCACAGTAGTGCATTAAACATATCTACCAGTATGACGCCACCAAGCTAAGATAATCCTGCAGATGAGTTTACGTTTAATGCAATATTGCGGAACATTTCAGGCAAATCTCCATGGAAAAAAAAAACTCCACCAGAAAAGCTACACAATGCACCTTTAAACGGTTAAGATCGACCGTCCAGTTCAGTTCGGTCGTTCAAGTTACTATAATTTTGTTCCAGTTACACTTTGCGACGTGCAGTACCAACAAATCACCAAAAGGGGGCAGCGGTAACACAATCTGGACAGAATGTTTTAAAAAAATAAGCGGCCAATCAGAGGATCTAGAGAGCGCAGAAGGCCCGCCCCCTTTTCGGTAAACAATCATGATTGGGCGTTCACTTTTTTCTTCTGGATTTGCGCTAAAACAGACAAGAAAATCGTGTTTTTCTGTTCTTTAAAGAGGAGGTATTACACTTCTACTGCCAACACATAACATATTTCAATCACCATTTTGCCTTTTATTGTTTTAAAAATTATATATTTACCAAAAACAACATAGTAGCATGTTTCACTTTTGGTTTTTGATTGATTGTTTTGTTTTAAATCATATTTTTTATGGAGAATTGTGGGGAGCTTGGGCTTTGGAGGCTGAGAATTGCACAGAATCTTACAGCTAAAAGTAAAAAGAGTTTGAAAATGGACCGGGAGAGATCGCTAAATGACTCAAACATGCGTGGATGACATATAAAACCTCTTCAGACATGTTTTTTTTTAACGTTATAACACGGTAGAAAGCTCCAAAAGTCAAGTTTGCGTAACACCCCCTCTTTAATTTTTGTTTTATTTCCATTTTGTTGGGATTTTTTTAATCGTTATTATATTTTTCGCCATATGTAACCTTTACTGTAAACTATTTAAACTTTCCACACGTTTATTTTCAACCATTTCTTACTTAAACACAACCTAAAACTGATAGACAAACCTGCGTTACCCAACATTGAGAATCCACTCCCTGTAACTGTCTGTAATAAAGCTGCACTGTGTAACTTTTCCGGTAGAGGGAGATGCTTATGCTTTATTTCCAATATTTCAAAGTGGATTAAACGCTTCAATTCCCATAGAAATAAGCAGGAGATGCCAATTTACAGGTGAGATCTGAGAATTCATGGTATTTTTGAGCAATAAATTCATCTTATATAAGTTTAATACTATATTTTTTTCATGCCCCCAATCTGAAAAGTTACGCAGTGCACCTTTAAGTAACTGATCGCTAAAACAAACATTTTATCGGGACAAGAATCGACAAGCAAAGTACGTCCAGTCTAATCGAAAAACAAACATGGTGATCGCCTGAAAGCACAAAAAGATGCCGTAGAGAGACTCGAAAAAAACTAAATATACAGTAACCCAGACCTGTTGACTCCTCTTTTCCCTTATTATTGTAAATTCGATCTTTAACAGCGGTGAATATTTACATTTTTGCAGTGAATTTGAACCGAAAACCGAGTCGAAACTACCCCAACGCCACGTCCTTGGTGGTGAAAATGCAGTTGTGCCGCTCTCGTAACCATGTTGACTATCTACAGCTGTCTGAAAATCCCAGATAACGACGGCGAGAGTTTTTAAATTTCTTTAAAAAGTCAAGATGTAAAATTTTTGAGCAGCAGCACGTGATGGGTTGGGTTCACGCTGAGAGGAGTACGGGCCATAGCTACGAAATGCATGCGCAAAAATTGGAAAAATGAGCGCGTAAAAGCTCGAATATCCCGGGTTTTTGGAGTATCCGGTTATGCGAGTGTCCAAGTAGAAACCAGGATAATCTTACTTAGTTTTTCAGAGAATATTTAGGACATTGTGTTGAGAATATATTTGTTAAACAGAGAATTTATTTTGAACAAATCATTTAAAAGAAAAGGACTGCACGTAATTTGATTTGGAATAAGTCATTTGATTTGGACTTCATTACCCAAAATGCCTTGCGTGGTTCCGAAACCCGGGATCGAACCAGGGACCTTTAGATCAAGTTCTCGTACATAATCTTCTTTGAGTTGTCTGCATCAACACGTAATACTGAGGGAAAAAAATGGCCGAACCTAAAGACACCCTGCGTTTGTCATGTAAGAAACGCAAGGCATCTTGGATAATGAAGTCCAAATCAAATTACAGTCCTTTTAACCACAAATCATATATTTCACATGAACCAATGATCTTAATATTTATAATTATTTAACTCATTCGTCTTTCAACTATTCTTTTAAATGATTTGTTCAAAATAAATTCTCTGTTTAACAAATATATTCTCAACACACTGTGGCCTGTAGACGCAGTATTCTGGATGAAATAAAACAGAAAAACACACCAAAGTTCTTGTAGAGGTGCAAATGCAAGGATCAGCGAAATAAAAGTGCAAAAATGTAAAGCACAGTAGAGTCTGCAGTGAAAAAAAAAAGAGAAAAAAAAGATCTTACAAAGACTTTCACTTTTAGTATCTTGGATAAGCCAATACTCCAGTTGTGAGAAAACAGGAGACTCTCACTGGGTTTTTCGGAGTATTTCTGATACTGTGGCCTGATTTTTCAAAACTGGTGCTGCAAACTAAAGAAACAGGTACGGTAGGAACAATTACTTTGCCAAAATGCCTCAAACTTCTACCAGGACTTTTAAAGTAATAATATTTTAACCTTATAAACAAAATAATTTAATACAGCTACATTTTAACACCAGTAATGTCTTTTTTTTCATGATGATTGCGATTTTAATGCATTTCTTATTCTGTAAAACACTTTGATTTGCTTTGTGTTTGAATTGTGCTTTACAAATAAACTTCCTGTTGCCTTTATGTTGCTCTTGAACCAAACAGTGACACTGTGTTGTATTTTTCAATGGTTAAAAACGACTTTGTCGCAAAACTCCACAATCTCATGTTCTCAACTTGAATGTCTTGAATCTTTTTTGTCATTAGAAAATTGTTAAAGCACCTTGAGTTTGCAACATTTCTGCATGTTTAGCTCCTTGCCGTATCTGTAGCAGTCTAAATATGCAGGATACTCTGATGGGGCATGTGCACAGGGACATGAGGATCCTGTTTTTTCTGATGGGATGTAAACACCACATCCAGGACACTGTCAGAACCAGGATGAGACTCGTCACCGGGATAATCGAGTCCTCGTAAACGCTCATTAATTAGAGTTTTCTATTTAACTGAAAGTCTTTAGTCTGTTAGTCCATAAATTGGTTGAAATATGAATAATTTTATTTCGATTCTAATGTAAAATGTAAGTTTCTGTTTTAAAGCTGCACTGTGTAACTTTTCCGGCTCGGTGTATCCCGCCTGCTCGTCTCCATGGAGATGCCTTTGCTTTCCCTGGAATATCCCGCAGTGTTTCATCAAACTTCTGGACAAACAGCTCACGGCAAGAATGTTGTTGGATGTTTTTTTTTTTCTCCGGTGAATGAAACGTAAAATGAAAGATTGAAAAGTTTAATGCCACAGTGCGGGACATTTCAGGTCATGCAGTAATAACTCCATGGAGACAACATGGAAGGTTGTGTATATGTATTAGTTAAATTATCATTTTATTTAGATGATCAGGAGTTATACAGTGGTGAAAAGTAATCAAGTGCAAAAGGAAAAGTACGATATTAAAGTAAATTTTTAGGCATCTGTACTTTACTCAAGTACATTTTACAGTTTGTACTTTTTACTTTTACTTCACTACATTTGAGAGTGTGTATCTGAACTTTCTACTTCACTATGTTTTAGTTCTGGATTGAAAAGTAAAAAGTACTTTTCGTTATGGTATGCATCTTATTTTTAGCACCTTTAATTTGAGTTCAAATTAAAATTTGAGAAAACGAAACACACAAAAACATCAAACAAAATTAAAAAAATCACATTTCTTATCAAAATCACGGCATCGAATCCTTTAATTGTTCTAAAACTCTCTGAAAAATACTTTTAAAATACTTTTACTCTTGAAGCACATTTTAGACAAGTACTTCAATACGTTTACTTTTAAGTAGTAGTTTTCATGTGATAGTTTTAGTTTTACTTGAGTAATCTTTCGCCCGGAATCTGTACTTTTACTTAAAAAACAAAACTGAATCTTCCACCACTGGATTTTTATGGGACAACAGCAGAAGAGAAGTTTGTGGATGAATGAGTGACTTATCTGAAGATATTTAAGCAGATTAACCTCGTGATTCTCAAGTTTAATCTGTTTTTACATAAAGACATTGTTTCCTGGGGCTTTTTTCTTCCATAAATGGTTCTTTTTGCATGAGCTCCCCCTGCTGGTGACGTCCTGTGAGCGCAGTGTGGGTCAAATACAGAGACATGTAAGAGTTTTGAGAGTTTTTGTCACACCTCCTTTCTTTCGTCAACCAAAATTTTCTTAAAGGTCCACTGTGTAACTTTTTGGTTGGCCGTCCGTCACCTGCCTGTTTCTATGGATACGTCGTTGCTCTGCCTGGAATGTTCCGCAGTGTGACATTAAGCAGCTCTAATTTGCATTTATTCATTTACAGGTGGTTTTACAGCTCAAAAATAACTAGAAAAACAAACGTTCTGACCTGTAACTTGGTCTTGGTTTGATGGCAGAAAGGTTTAATGCCATATTGTGAAACATTCTAGACAGAGCAACAATCTCTATGGAGAAAACAACCAGAAAAGTTACACAGTGCACCTTTAGTCAACAACAGCTCTAGTGATATAAATTTGGCCTCAAAATCTGTTGTATTTTTGTACAATTTATGATACTTGAACCAAAATCTGTGTGTTTTTTCAAAATGTTTCATTACTTTGCCTGGAATGCTTCACGTTATGGCATTAAACTTGCCAATCTCCATGGAGACAAATACGTAATACCCCCAGTGACGGGTCAGATCCGTGGAAAGGCGACCCTGCATGTTTTTTTCAAGGGAATTAAAACACCTGTAATGGAACAAGTGCAAGATAGAAAAGTTTAAAGCCAAACTGCGGAAAAATCCAGGCAAAGCAATGAGTAACATCGCCATGGAGACGAACAGGAAGTGCACATCCACCGGAAAAGTTACACAGTGTATCTTAAAGCACTGTAATGATAAATCTATTGTAATTTATGTGTATTTGTGCAGTCAAACATTTTAAAAGTGTAAGTTAAAGGGACTGGACCAAAATTCTATTGGACTCGGACGCTGAGCTACGACGTCGTCACAACTCAGCATTTTGAAAGCTACGACCTTCGACCTGTGACCTGATTACGTCATCAAAAACGGCCGCCGCTCCCCTCAGCGTGAACGTTTAGTGGCTTTATGTTGAGCTACACAGAGAATTCTCCAAAGGCTAAAGAGGCAGTCCACAGACTTTAAAGTTTCGCCTGCGATTTCGTCTCTTCCTGTAGCAGCTTGTTGTTTTCCTCCATAAAAAATCACTCTCTCTTTTTTTTTTCTTACACAGTCCCCAGTCCTCCCCGCGCGATCCGCCGTCGGCCATTTTGTTTGTCAGTTTGTCCGAGCGCAGCTGGAATCGCCGTGTTACCAGTTCATCATAGAGCTCCTGTTCAGAGTCATGAAGAAGACTTGACTACTGCCGCCGGACCGGACAGACGCAAAGAAAACCTGCAAGAAACAGACCGCAACATGTGAACGGCGAATCAGCGTGGAATACTCATGGGCTCTATTCATGGTTATGTCAGAACAAACTGGGAGATGTTTATAAAAATGCAGATGGCGACTTCCTTTGGGCTCTGGTGGCCAAAGTAACCCTGGGAAACCTGAGAAAATGGCCTGGTTTTCTTTATCTAGATGTCATTGTATTCTTTCTTTTTTGCTTTTATACATTGCTTATTAATTTGTGTATTATAATTTGTCTAAATTAATTTGAAAAAAAAGATGTCATGGTAGCTGCCTGTAAGATTCGATTAAAGTCACGTCTCCTCGCTGCTGCTGCTGAATTTATGGTTTTATCAAAGCCCAGTGTCACTGAAGTCGTCATCTGCTTTTTCCCAAACATCTTCCATAAGCGTGAATAGAGCCTATTGCCTAGGATTTGATGAACAAGTAATTAAGTAATTAATAAAGTCAAAAAACAGAAAAACTGAATGTGAATAAATGTCTGTGAGTACAGAAGAGATAAATAAACATTTGACTCTTTCCTCTTTATCTCAGGTTCACTGTGGGGCTTTACCATGTGGTGTTTTATTATTTTGTCACATTGATCAGTCCCAGTTTTTGATAAATAAAAATACATTTGATATTAATTAGTTAAAAGTCACTTTTGGCACCTTTACTGCTTATTTATTAATTTATTTAATTAATTTATCACACATATAACATAAAAAGTAGATGCTGGAAGAGGCAAAAACCCAAAAGGGCAAAACAGCAAAGCCTCCACCTTATAAACACATTAAAATTAAATATTATAGTTCTGCATTACTAAAAATTACATTTACACACTTAGATTAAATACATGAATCCATGATTGAGACATGGACTGAAATACAATGAAACATCCACAAGTGAATGATTATTAAACATTATCATTATCAAACATTTCCTCTTTTTAAACAACGTTTCTGATGCGTCACAAACCAGATGTGAAAACTGTATCACCTTTGTGTCGCAGCAGCACTGAGCTCTGGATGTGACACACCTGAGTTTTGTATCTGTGAATCTCTGCACTGGTTTTAAAATAAAATGTAAAATGTTTGTTGTATTATAAAGAAATGTATACATAAAAATACAAATTTGATAAATATTAAAATCATAAATATTAAGAATGTTAAATTTGATCAATAAATTAGCAGATGATCTTGGTGCATGGAATGAACAAAATGTGTTTGCACCAATAATATTTTGTTGGGAAAGTGCACAGACTATATTACAATATGACAGATACAGATAAATTAAAGTATAGTATAATGTATGTTTAGATTTGAGTCCTGAAATGTACAAACTTTTCTTATAATACCAAGAGATTTATTCATGTTTTGGTCACTCAGTCAACAGGCTCTTTGGTACAAATAATTGGGGCTGTGCAGCTTTTGTCTCGCTGAGTTAATGACGGGAAGTCTTTGTTGCATTACTCACTTTGTCGTTCCTCTCTGACAGAAACTTGAGTCTCTGAGCTCTTTTGTGCATGAACACTCCGTCCAGGTGCCCCGTCTCCACAGACCGGATCTCGATGGCCTTCTCCCCCCAGCCCATGATCTGGTTTGAGTGGATATAGGCTGAAACACAACACAACACAACACACGTCACACATTGTTCACTTTTGACAGCTTAATACAGTAAAATAGTTCATAAAGGCCTTAGTCTCACATGGCGCTTTCCCAAAGTAGCCTAACAGTTCTGTGCATGATTAATTTGTTCCAAACTCAGTGCAGATAAGACACTATTGTAGCCACAGCTGCACTGGGGTAGATTGATAGAAGCGAGAACAACCACCACCAATTACTGTCTCGCTTAAAAACACAAGCACAAAATGTACTAAAGCCGCTGCTGCTGACACCTGGTATTTTCTTTCTGTGTATTCCAGCGGCTCAGGTCTTATTGAGCAGCTTTATAACCTCCTCAGGGGAGTTTTGTGTTCGTACCGACAGAGGTGGGCATCTCTCCCCACTGCAGCACCACGTCTTTAGTGATCCTCCCGTAGGTGTTCACGTAAACCCCCTCGTCCTCGTAACACAGCAGCATCTCCATCCCGTCGGTCTTGGGCAGAATCACGATGGCGTGAGGCGTCACCTGGCCCTGGATCTGCGCAGAAACAGAAACGTGTAGAGACCATGACTCTTATACTCCTGCTGATGTAGACCTAGATCAGACTTTATGGGTTGAGGTTATTTAAGGGAAACACTGCAGCTCTAAACTCCGCCCTGAGCCCTGAGATCAGCTGTTGATCGTACCCAAAACTGAACAAAACATCCTTCCTCTTCCTGTCAGATCCTCTCAGACTGTAGCGCAGTTTAAGACGAGACTGAAAACTCTTCCCTTTGGCATTTAATACAAGCAACTCAGGTTATCTTGTGTTTTTATTGTAGTTTTCACACGTTCTCTATATTTATGTATATGTAACTCTTTCTTCTGTTTGCTGACTTTTATGTGAAGCACTTTGGTCTGCTGAGGTCGTTTTAAATGTGCTATATGAGCTATTTGTGCTAAATAAATAAACTTGGATTGAACTGAATTGAAGATCAATCTAAACTATTACACTTTTGTTCTATTTATATTTATGTTTCAGTACTGATACCTGCTCAGACGAGTATCCAGAGCAGTCTTGAGTCTCTAAAAAGTTTTAAATATACTGTATTTTTCGGACTATA